>JARVZY010001782.1:0-40434 GCA_030686995.1 Artemisia argyi
TGATATTCAGAAAATCACTTGTGATATTCAGAAAAGAATATCACTGAAAGTCACTTATGATATTCATAATATCACGGAATATGACTTGTGATATTCTGAATATCATAGAATATCTCTTATGATATTCAGAAACGTATGAAATTGTCTGAAAACGGCCAAAAGCATTTAAAAACGGACAAAAATGAATGAAAACGGATGAAAATGTATGTAAGCGTAAAAACACATATGAAAAATGACGAAATTGTATGAAAAATGGACGAAAACAAAAGAAAACAGATAAAAATGAACGAAAATGTAAGAAAACGGGCGAAAACGTATGAAAACGGACGAAAGCATAAGAAAACGGATGAAAATGCAAGAAAATGGACGAATATGTATGAAAACGGACAAAAACGTATGAAAGCATAAAAGTACGTCTGAAAACGGACGAAAACGTATGAAAAATGGACGAAACGTAAGAAAAATGGATGAAAATGTATTAAGACGAACGAAAAAGGACGAAAACGTATGAAAACGGACGAAAATAGACGAATATCACTTGTGATTTTCTTATGTTTTCATCCATTTTCTTACGTTTTTCATACGTTTTTGAATATCATAATTGATATTCAGAGTATCACTTGTGATTTTCTGGATATCACTTGTGATATTTTGAATATCACTTGTGATTTTCTGAATACCTATCACTTGGGGTTTTCTGAATATCACTTGTGATTTTCATGTTACAAAATCATTTGTTGAAAATCACTTGTGATATTCAGAAAATCACTTGTGATATTCAGAATATCATTTGTGATATTCTAAATATCACAGAATATTACTTATGATATTCAGAATATCATTTGTGGTACTTAGAATATCACTTGTGATATTTAGAAAATCTAAGAATATCACATGTGATATTCGAAAAATCATTTGTGATATTCAGAATATCACGGAATATCACTTCTGATATTCTGAATATCACAGAATATCTCTTATGAAATTCAGAAATGTATGAAAATATCTGAAAACGGCCAAAAGCATTTAAAAACAGACGAAAATGAATGAAAATGGAAACGTATGAGAGGGTAAAAACACATATGAAAAAGGACAAAAAAGTATGAAAAATGGACGAAAACGAAAGAAAACGGACGAAAACGTATGAAAACGAATGAAAACATATGAAAACAAACGAAAACGGAAGAATGCGTAAGAAAACAGATGAAAATGGACGAATATGTATGAAAACAGACAAAAACGTATGAAAGCGTAAAAACACGTCTAAAAACGGACGAAAACGTATGAAAAATGGACGAAAACGAAATAAAATGGATGAAAACGTATTATAACTAACGAAAACGGACAAAAACATATGAAAACATAAGAAAACAGATGAAAACGGGCGAAAACATAAGAAAATGGACGAGAACGTATGAAAACAGACAAAAACGTATGAAAACAGATGAAAACGAGCGAAAACGGACGGAAACATATGAAAACAACAAAAAAACGTATGAAAGCAAAAAAAACGTGAACTAAAAAAAGTTAATTAAAAAATGAACTAAAAGAAAAGTGAAAAAAAAAAGAAAAAAAAAAGGAAAAAAAACTACATGAATTAAAAGAAAAAAGAAGAACGAAAAAAAAAAAAAAAAAAAAAAAACTTGCATGAATTATAGGGAAAAAAAATAGACTTATGTTTTCATTTAATTTTAGGTTAATTCTCACAATTAAATCAAACTATATAAATTGTGAGCATGGACAAAAATTAGAAAAATAAAGTGCCTCTAATATGGATCCACTTTAGTGGACTCTTGCAAATTGTTAGAAGAGCTTATATAAAAGAGTCATATACGACAAAAGTATTATTAGGTAGGTCTTAAATAATTTACGAGAAAAACACAAGAGCTCTGGGTGCCTCAAAGCCATTCTAGGCAACGACATTGGATGTCATCTCACACCTGTCTCAAAATCATCATCTGTGTCCAATTGCATTGTCAGTACAACGACGTTGCTTTCAGCGTGTGCTTTGATGTGCATGTGTGTCTGTCAAGCCGTCAAGGGGCAATGCCATTCCAACGAGACGCCGCTTGAGTATAAGGTCGAAGCATGTGTAGCAGTAATCACTACTCGTACTTTTTGTTTTCAATCAAACAATATAATAACATTTGTCTAGTTTAATTCATGTACAGTGTCCACACAAGGTCCAGATGGATTCTTCTGAGAGTATTTACTTAAAATAAATAAAGTTCATAACAGAACAGAAATTGAAAGCCGGCCAAGCGTGCTGTCGTGACATTTCCTAGTCATGCAACAATCAACAAAAGATAAGCTCTACTAGTCAACAAGAGATAAGCACACATTTAATTGTATTAGCTGTAGTTGTTTGTGATTGATCTTGTAATTAAGAGTGATTGTAATTTACCCTACATAGGACTCTTAGAATGAGTATATATGTATTACTATGTTACATGAATGAGCAAGGAAGACATTCTACAAACATTAATATGGTATTAGCCAAATCATAATACCCATCCAAAAATCTCTCCTCCAAACCTCCTTCCTCCCCTCCAAACCATAACACCACCGATCTAAAAATCTCTCCTCCAAACCTCCTTCCTCCCTCAACTCTCCAAATAAACGAAACTCCTTCCCCCTCCTCCAAATCTGCTGTAACTTCTTCAAACACTAAAAACAACTTGACAACCTCCCCTTCTTTTTCTCCACTGTCTGCTGCATCTATGGCCGTTGGTGACAACACCCCTCCTCCTACATCTCCAACATCAGATCATAAAGGTACTTCTAATGATTCCGCTAATAAATCACAAACCCTGCCACAAACTATGTAATTACTTCAATAAGGGAACATGTAAATTTGGTGATCGCTGTAAATTCATACATGACTACAGGGATAGACCCGGATTGGCTTCTAATAAACATGTAGGGAATAATGCCACTGGAAACCGAATGCCTACTTCTCCTTTTCACCATAATCTTCGCTCGTGGACATCACAAGGCATATACCAATATCGCATAGCCCAACAGACACAACACCTTAAACAACAGCCCTTTACCAATCAAGTGGCCCACTACACAAGCCCACAACAGGTTTTTACCACCCCACTGTAAGCACCCCAATCTTACAACCAAATTGGTACACAGGCTCAGCAACCACTCGTGGCCCAACAGCAGCCCCTCGCCACAACAGGTTTACTCGGTCCCGCTCCTTCACTATCCTCGTCTCAAGCCACTTCACATCCTAGTGCTTTTAGCACTATGACGTTGCAAGACCCGACATGGAACATGGATACAGGTGCATCATCTCATTTAAATTCTAGTACAAGTAATTTAAGTTCCATTTTTAATCAACGGTTATACCCATCTGTACATGTTGGTGACGGTAATTCTATTCCCGTCACTAACACCGGACATAGCATTATTCCCACTAATATCATCAAAAACCTTATTTCTGTTCGTCAATTTACTAGGGATAATCATTGCACTATTGAATTTGACGCTTTTGGTTTTTCTGTGAAAGATTTCTTGACTCGTCACATCCTCCTTCGATGTGATAGTTCGGGAGATCTCTATCCTATGACCAATCCATCAATCACACCTACCGCTCTTCTCTCAACAAGTTCCTCCACGTGGCACCAACGCCTCGGTCATCCAAGTGATGAAGTGCTACAGTCTCTTGTGTCTCGTCAGTTTATTTCGTGTAATAAAGAAAAGTCTCCACATGTATGTCATGCATGCCAACTTGGCAAACATGTGAAGCTTCCTTTTCATAGTTCTACCACTATTGTTGAACACTGCTTTGATATTATCCATTCAGACTTATGGACATCTCCCATTAGTAGTAAAAGTGGTTTTAAATACTATGTCTTGTTTCTTGATCACTTCTCCCATTATTTGTGGATTTACCCTCTTCGTAACAAATATGATATGCTTGATAAATTTTTACACTTTCGAAATTATGTCAAAAACCAATTTAAATGCGAAAGAAAAAAAGTTTCCAATGTGATCATGGTGGTGAGTTCGACAATAACCGCTTGCATACACTTTTTTCCAATCACGGTATACAATTTTGATTCTCCTGCCCTAAAACTTCACAACAGAATGGCAAAGCAGAATGCATGATTCGAACAATCAACAATGTAATTCGTACCCTCTTGTTTCAAGCCCACCTTCCCCCCACCTTTTGGGTCGAGGCCCTACAAATGGCCGCCTATCTCCTCAACCTCTTACCCTCTACTACAATCAACAATGAAATACCTGTAACACCCCCAAAATACCGCAGCGGAAGACTGTGTCACTGGGGTGCTACTTCATAATACAAAGTACAAGTTATAGAAAACGAACTCTAAATGAGACGTTTTGAAAAGTTACCATTCGATTAATGAATTCAAAGTTACAAACATGAGATTCCAAAGTATGATACATAAATGTATACAAAGTTTTGAATGGTAAATGATAAAAGCGTAAGTCTTCAGAATATGCAGCTTGACTCTAAGTTCCATGCACTAGCTATCGCCTTACTAACCTGAGATAAACATGCTAAAGTGTCAACACAATGGTTGGTGAGTTCATAGAGTTTGTCTTAAAACAGTTGAAAAAGTCTTAAAAGAATGTTCACACAGCAAAGGCATTGAGAATCCACTCAGTTACAAGTCCCGCCATAAGAGACTTGTAACCTGTGTGTTCACAACCCACTGCTAACATATAGTATAATAAAGACATGTATAAGTTCATCAAGACAATTAAGCAATTAGTAGTGAGTCTCTACTTCATCTCCGAAGACCTCACTTTTATGATGTATCCAACATTCGCAAATGTTAGGATGTATCAAAGCCAACTGGGAGCCACTTCCCAAAAAATACTGGGAACCACTTCCCAAAGATATAAGTTTACTGGGAGCCACTTCCCAAAGATATAAGACAGTCATGTATGTATGAAATCAAGTATAATGCCATCAAGTATAAGACAATCAAGTATAAAACAATCAAGTATAAATGTTTTGAGTATTTGTACAAGTAAGCAAGTAGTTGAGCATGTATCCCCCCCAAGAGTTTAAAACAAGTACGAAAAGAGTAGGGGCTATGACTCACCTTAAGTCTATGTAATGAGAAATGATAGTGGTAGTCAAATCGCGAAAGTCTCTAAGAACAGCCTATAATAGAACGTTGCAACTTAGGTTTGGAGTAATGTCTAAGAATACGAAGAATTGCCTATATATGTCTTGCATAATGTTCATGATGTAGTACTTTAATATAATGTGTAAGTCTTTGAATATAAATGCTTTATGAAACATGTTTAGGTTGTACATCTCTTACTACCGTTCGGGCCGACATAATTCAGAAGTCATGGAGTAAACGTTCGAGGAGCCAGGACACTTTAACTCATAAATCCACAACTCGTCTCGACGGCTTACTTAATGAACTCCTCACATGAGGCTCCCTACTATTGTAGTATTCGATAACATATATATATAAGCTTTTGATCTTTAAAAGTTATATGGTCTTTAGCCGTGGCTTTGCCGTGACCTTGGTCATTGTTACCATGGTCTTGAGACTCAACCTTGGCTTTAGCCATGGTTGTGGTCTTGGCTTTAGGTCATTAGACCTCTTGGTCTCATCTAATTATAACAATTATATAGTTACTTTGGTCTAAAAATGGGCTGTTAAGAATTTGAAGAAGATTATCACTCAGAAAGCATTTTCAGGTCTCGAGCTTCTTTGCTCCTGAACGAAAACGTCGTTTCGGACAACTTTCATGTTTTAACTTTTTGATGAATCGGAACAGAAGTGGGACTTTCAAAATCATAATTTGATCAGAATGCTATTTAGGCAGTTTTGCCGTTTTGGTTTCGCTAACTTCAAATGGTCATAACTTTTGACTCGTGTACTCGTTTTGGGTGATTCAAATTGCTATGTTTTCCTTGTTAAGTCCTCTTTAACAGTAAGTAAGTGTCAAATATCAAAGTTATACTATTGTGGTCGTGGTTTTCCATAAAAATCACTAGTTTGCTTGTTTGCTTGTCATAAGTTAACATATGTATACCAATACTCGTTTTATCCATTTTTAAACATCATGAACACAATACAAAGACCATATATAGCATGAAAGAAACATAATAAGCATGAAATGATATTGAGCAAGAAAGTGTATAAGGGTTTGCTTACAACTTTTGGCTTTCTAAAGAAAGGAAGTCAAGTATGAACTAGGACACTAAACCTATGCTTGTAAACCCTTTACCATAACTCTTGTAACCCTTGCTAGCCTTGATCTAACCCTTGTGAAAATCATTTAACTTCAGCCCTAGTAACCTTGTGTAGCTCCTAATTCAACCATGGAATCACCAAACAAACTTAAGAACTAGGTAGAGAATACTAAGACCTTGAACTTTGGTATGTAATTTGTAACTTGAAGATCAAAGATGATGAAGCTATGGAATTATGTTGGGAAGTTTTAAATGGTGATGAAAAGAATGAAGATATGAGTTTCCTTTTATAGTGCAAGTGAGGAGGTTAGCTAGTACTTACTTGTGGTTAAAATTGGAACACATGAAGTATAATGAACTAATGGTTAAAAACTAAACACATCTATGCATACTTGGTTGTTTTTAGACCATATACTTTCCTAGGCTAATTATCAAGCCACCAAGGCCACCATATACACGTTCATGGACAAGGGGAAGGGACTAGGTGGATGAATCTTGGCCTTATATAAGTTACGTAGTGAGTTTTGGTCCCGTTAATTGCTAACCGTAAATGATTAAGCCTCAAAACGTAAAACCGGGTATCCTAAAAATATGAAACTTATAAATATGGTTAAACATGTCAATATACTCCATAATAAAATATAAAATGAGTGGTAAGTTCTATCGGGTGCTAAAACCCTGCTAAAAACTGGAAACACGGGTCTAAAACGCGTAATTCGCGTAAAACGCTGAACTGAAAAACGTGAAATTCCGAAACTTTTGGAATTGTCCTAAAATGAGAGAAAATCATATTTCTATTGTTTATAATGTTTTATGGACATATCGGGATGCTAGAAGGACGTTTAAACCTAAAAGTAAATCTCGGACACGGCTTTGTGATTTTTGCAGAAATGATCCGACGAGCGTCAAACTCTCGGATTATCGTTAAAATAGTTTAACTTACGAGAATATGAAATAAAAATTTCTGAGATGAATAGTAAAAAGTGAATAGTAAAATGTGAATAGTAAAAAGTGAATAGTAAAATTTTCGGGAATAAAAGTTAACCTGAAATTGCAAATTGTTACAGTCTCTACCCCTTAAGGAGAACTTCGTCCCGAAGTTCAGTTGATGTTAACTACTTACGATGTGTCTAAAAGAATTCGGGATTTCAGAATCTCTAAAATAATGGTGTTTACTCTGATTTGTCTAAGGTTCTGGTTAAGGAGTTGTATCGGCTACAATTAAGCCCACTTATTTATAACACATTACTTACATAAAGAAGCGTCCAAATTTATGTAAGTAAGGTCTCATAAACTTATGGTTCGGTGATTTACAATTTCTTTATTTAACTGAAGAGGCGTCCCAATCCATTTAAATAAGGAGATTCTAAAACATCCTACTTAAGAATTTCCGACACAAAATCCGCCTTCTGAGGCAGATGGTAAGATAATCCAGTCATCAAATCCCTAAAGCTAAGTAATAATATTATTTAACTCAAATCTTGTGTCTCATCAAACAAGAACTGTCACAAGATCAAGTTAACTAATTAGTTATTACTGAGCTCCATGTTTTTAATGACTCGACGAATCTCTGGGGCTCCTTATAATACTAAAGTCACATCATCTAACAGCGTGGAACTAAGCAAACGTCTAACCAAAAAGCACATGTGTATGTATTGTGTGTAAGGCAAATAAAGAGGAAGGTCCCAACGTATATAGCAGTTATAGTCTAGGCACTAAATGCAACCTAGTTCTCTATAACCAAGGCTCTGGTACCAATCTGTAACACCCCCAAAATACCGCAGCGGAAGACTGTGTCACTGGGGTGCTACTTCATAATACAAAGTACAAGTTATAGAAAACGAACTCTAAATGAGACGTTTTGAAAAGTTACCATTCGATTAATGAATTCAAAGTTACAAACATGAGATTCCAAAGTATGATACATAAATGTATACAAAGTTTTGAATGGTAAATGATAAAAGCGTAAGTCTTCAGAATATGCAGCTTGACTCTAAGTTCCATGCACTAGCTATCGCCTTACTAACCTGAGATAAACATGCTAAAGTGTCAACACAATGGTTGGTGAGTTCATAGAGTTTGTCATAAAACAGTTGAAAAAGTCTTAAAAGAATGTTCACACAGCAAAGGCATTGAGAATCCACTCAGTTACAAGTCCCGCCATAAGAGACTTGTAACCTGTGTGTTCACAACCCACTGCTAACATATAGTATAATAAAGACATGTATAAGTTCATCAAGATAATTAAGCAATTAGTAGTGAGTCTCTACTTCATCTCCGAAGACCTCACTTTTATGATGTATCCAACATTCGCAAATGTTAGGATGTATCAAAGCCAACTGGGAGCCACTTCCCAAAAAATACTGGGAACCACTTCCCAAAGATATAAGTTTACTGGGAGCCACTTCCCAAAGATATAAGACAGTCATGTATGTATGAAATCAAGTATAATGCCATCAAGTATAAGACAATCAAGTATAAAACAATCAAGTATAAATGTTTTGAGTATTTGTACAAGTAAGCAAGTAGTTGAGCATGTATCCCCCCCAAGAGTTTAAAACAAGTACGAAAAGAGTAGGGGCTATGACTCACCTTAAGTCTATGTAATGAGAAATGATAGTGGTAGTCAAATCGCGAAAGTCTCTAAGAACAGCCTATAATAGAACGTTGCAACTTAGGTTTGGAGTAATGTCTAAGAATACGAAGAATTGCCTATATATGTCTTGCATAATGTTCATGATGTAGTACTTTAATATAATGTGTAAGTCTTTGAATATAAATGCTTTATGAAACATGTTTAGGTTGTACATCTCTTACTACCGTTCGGGCCGACATAATTCAGAAGTCATGGAGTAAACGTTCGAGGAGCCAGGACACTTTAACTCGTAAATCCACAACTCGTCTCGACGGCTTACTTAATGAACTCCTCACATGAGGCTCCCTACTATTGTAGTATTCGATAACATATATATATAAGCTTTTGATCTTTAAAAGTTATATGGTCTTTAGCCGTGGCTTTGCCGTGACCTTGGTCATTGTTACCATGGTCTTGAGACTCAACCTTGGCTTTAGCCATGGTTGTGGTCTTGGCTTTAGGTCATTAGACCTCTTGGTCTCATCTAATTATAACAATTATATAGTTACTTTGGTCTAAAAATGGGCTGTTAAGAATTTGAAGAACATTATCACTCAGAAAGCATTTTCAGGTCTCGAGCTTCTTTGTACCTGAACGAAAACGTCGTTTCGGACAACTTTCGTGTTTTAACTTTTTGATGAATCGGAACAGAAGTGGGACTTTCAAAATCATAATTTGATCAGAATGCTATTTAGGCAGTTTTGCCGTTTTGGTTTCGCTAACTTCAAATGGTCATAACTTTTGACTCGTGTACTCGTTTTGGGTGATTCAAATTGCTATGTTTTCCTTGTTAAGTCCTCTTTAACAGTAAGTAAGTGTCAAATATCAAAGTTATACTATTGTGGTCGTGGTTTTCCATAAAAATCACTAGTTTGCTTGTTTGCTTGTCATAAGTTAACATATGTATACCAATACTCGTTTTATCCATTTTTAAACATCATGAACACAATACAAAGACCATATATAGCATGAAAGAAACATAATAAGCATGAAATGATATTGAGCAAGAAAGTGTATAAGGGTTTGCTTACAACTTTTGGCTTTCTAAAGAAAGGAAGTCAAGTATGAACTAGGACACTAAACCTATGCTTGTAAACCCTTTACCATAACTCTTGTAACCCTTGCTAGCCTTGATCTAACCCTTGTGAAAATCATTTAACTTCAGCCCTAGTAACCTTGTGTAGCTCCTAATTCAACCATGGAATCACCAAACAAACTTAAGAACTAGGAAGAGAATACTAAGACCTTGAACTTTGGTATGTAATTTGTAACTTGAAGATCAAAGATGATGAAGCTATGGAATTATGTTGGGAAGTTTTAAATGGTGATGAAAAGAATGAAGATATGAGTTTCCTTTTATAGTGCAAGTGAGGAGGTTAGCTAGTACTTACTTGTGGTTAAAATTGGAACACATGAAGTATAATGAACTAATGGTTAAAAACTAAACACATCTATGCATACTTGGTTGTTTTTAGACCATATACTTTCCTAGGCTAATTATCAAGCCACCAAGGCCACCATATACACGTTCATGGACAAGGGGAAGGGACTAGGTGGATGAATCTTGGCCTTATATAAGTTACGTAGTGAGTTTTGGTCCCGTTAATCGCTAACCGTAAATGATTAAGCCTCAAAACGTAAAACCGGGTATCCTAAAAATATGAAACTTATAAATATGGTTAAACATGTCAATATACTCCATAATAAAATATAAAATGAGTGGTAGGTTCTATCGGGTGCTAAAACCCTGCTAAAAACTGGAAACACGGGTCTAAAACGCGTAATTCGCGTAAAACGCTGAACTGAAAAACGTAAAATTCCGAAACTTTTGGAATTGTCCTAAAATGAGAGAAAATCATATTTCTATTGTTTATAATGTTTTATGGACATATCGGGATGCTAGAAGGACGTTTAAACCTAAAAGTAAATCTCGGACACGGCTTTGTGATTTTTGCAGAAATGATCCGACGAGCGTCAAACTCTCGGATTATCGTTAAAATAGTTTAACTTACGAGAATATGAAATAAAAATTTCTGAGATGAATAGTAAAAAATGAATAGTAAAATGTGAATAGTAAAAAATGAATAGTAAAATTTTCGGGAATAAAAGTTAACCTGAAATTGCGAATTGTTACAATACCCTACACAAAACTTTTTCACAAAATATCCGACTACTCTAACTTACGCATATTCGGGTGTCTATGCCATCCCTACCTGCACTCCCCTCATAAACTTGCCCCACGCGCAACACCATGCATTTTCTTGGGCTATCCCGCCTACCACCGTGGCTTTCGATGCCTAGATCTTGAAACAAACAAAATATTACTTTCCCGTCATGTCACCTTTGATGAAACTCAATTCCCTTACCGATCAATGACACCCGAATCTCCAGCTGCCTACAATTTTTTAAACTCCTCACCATACCTTCTACTAACCCAAATCCTCACTAACCCCCCAACACCAACTCCACCACCAGAAGTCCCTCATACACACCATGAACCCACTACACCCAATACTCACACAGATTCACCCAACAGCCTGCTGCCCGCACCTCAACAATCACCCAATAGCCCACCAACTACAACACACAATCAAACCACATCACAACCTCAACCATCACCAGCTCAACAACCTCCTCCCCACACAACAAATAATGACACCTCAACTCAATCTACACAATCCCCCACTGTACCACCCCGTACTCACCGCATGGTCACTCGATCTCAATTAGGTATTGTCAAACCCGTTGAACGTCTCTCGCTTCATACATCTTCTATCTCTCCCTTACCTAAATCTCCCTTCCTAGCTCTTCAAAACCCTCATTAGAAACATGTTATGTATGATGAGTATAATGCGTTAGTTAAAAATGGTACTTGGATTCTTGTACCAAAACCCACAAGTGTTAATATTATCAGATCTATGTGGTTATTTAAGCATAAGTTTCATGCTGACGGGACATTGAGCCGTTATAAGGCTCGTTTAGTTGCTAATGGCAGCAGTCAGCAACCGGGTATTGATTGTGATGAAACCTTCAGTCTGGTTGTCAAACCGGCCACCATTCGCACTGTTCTAAGTCTTGCAGTATCTCGCAAGTGGCCTATTCATCAGCTTGACGTTAAGAACGCATTTCTTAACGGAGATCTATCAGAGACCATATATATGCACCAACCGTCGGGGTTTGTCGACCCCCGGTATCCTCATCATGTCTGCCTTTTGCAGAAATCCCTATATGGACTAAAACAGGCACCTCGTGCATGGTTTAAGAGATTTGCAGGTTATGCTACTAGGGTTGGTGATTGATGCTAAACCGTCAACCAAAGTCAACCACGGATGTGGTCAAGATGGTCAAACAGCCTAGAGTCAATCTCCGTTGAAGTACAGTGGCTTCCCCGGGTCGTTATGTCCCGACGAGGTGTGATGGTTATAAAACGGGTTTGTGATCGGGTGAATCTGGACGGGAAAAGGTTTTGAGTGATTAGAATGATTACGCTAAAGAAAAACGAATAAGAACGATTTAAACACACTATATTTACAATAACGTGAAACCTAGTTAACTTAAAACGTAACCTAAAAACTTAAAATCAGAAATTGCTTTTACGTAAGCATAAAAATAAGCCAAACGGCTTAAATAGAAGCTATCACTTTATTTATGTTTTTGATTTTTCTTTATTTAACAAACTACTTTTACAAACGTAACCTAAATTTAAAAACGCAAAAGTTTATTAAATAAAACGCGAGTTAAAATTAAAATAAACGCGAGTGCGCGAAATAAAAAGTGAAATTTATGCTACGCAAACCCTACGGACATGAAAATAATATTTTTACGATCCTAACGATAAAATAAAATTTTTAGAAAAAGAAAAATAATTTTTAAACTATTTAATTAATTACTATTAATTAATTACTATTTAATATCTAATTAATAATATTTAAATTACACTAATTATGAAATTAAGCTAGAAAAATGAAAATTTAATTCTAAAAATTCTAAAATAATATAAAAGTAATTTTAAAACTAAAAATATATTTTTCCTACTTTTTATCTATTTATTATTAATTAATAACTATTTATTAATTATTAAAACTACTTTTGATTTATTAAAAATACTAAAAAGGCAAAGAAAAATCTGAAATTTTTAGGAAAATTCTAAAATACAATTAGGAACTTAAGAAAAATAAAATCTACTGAAAAAGAAACCAAAATAAACAAAATAGGCAATAAGCACTTACAAAATAAGCACTTAAAAATAAGCAAACAAGGCAAATGATTATCAAAAGCTAGATTACACTACAAATGACTTATATGAGCTTAAATCAACTTAAAATAACCAAAGAAGTGCTCAGCATAAGCTAGAACTAGCAAATAAGCAAACTAACAAACCATAAGCCAAACAGGCCTGAGAGGGTACTTACAGCCCTTTGTAGGGCCCACCTGAGTGATCCAAGGTTCAAAGAGATGATTGATCTTTAGAGCAAGCTTGGTGAGATTCTAAATAAGCTAAGGGTCAGGTTCTAAAACCCACTAACAAGCTCTGAGTGAGCTTATGAAGTTGGTTGTGTGAGACAGAACTCAGTTGTGCAGGGCAGAGAAGCAGTTCCATTGGGCAAATTCAAGCTCAAGCACAAGCTACTTATCTAGGAGCTCAGGGTCCTAAGCCTTAAATTATTATTAACAACCTAACAAGGATCAATTATTCAAGATTTCAAGGTGTGATGAGCTTAAATGAGCTTCTAAAAAGGCCTATGCAACTGATGGCTCTAAACTTAAAAACTTATAAGCTATGCTATAAGCTTAAATAAGCTAAACCTATGGGAGAATTAAACTAGGTTATATTAGGGAAAGACCTAAAAAAACTAATGGGGACAGCTAATAAGCAGTACAAGACAACAATATAACTCAAAAAGCTAAAAAAAAATAAACAATAAGCACACTGCTGATACAAACCTTTCAAAGGGGAACTTCAAGCCTATGCATAAGCTTCAGCCTTAAAACTGGGTGCTACAATGCAACAAAATAAAAATGAAACAAACACTCAATCCTAAAGCTACTTACTGATTTTAAAAATAAATTGTGCTAAGGGGCTGGGTTGATCAACTGATGCAGCAGGGCATAACAGGTCCAAAGTTGTGACTTTGGACTCAAATTTTAATGAGCAAATTAGCTTGAAACTCAATTTTTCTTCTTGATTCACTCACACATACCACCAAAGACTACAAATCAACAATGATGAACTATCTCTGATCTATGTTGAACCCTACAGTAGCCTAGAATTTCATACCATTTTAACAGACATTAGATTTGACTTTTTCTCTTTTCTTGAAAATTGACTTAGATGAAATTACACTGATTCTAATTCACTAAATAAGTTATAATAAGCTTTCATGCAACTGAATTAAGTAGGTTAAATGAGATTTTAAACCTAATAACCTAAGTATGCTAGCTTAATACCTAAACTGTTTAGCAGACAAGCAATTTGGAGATCATATTGACTTTTTACCACAAGACCTAAATACTTATTGACCTAAATGAACTAAACATGCCCACTGGAACATGTCTCAACTAATTCTAATGACAAAAACTAACACTCAACAGTGTAACTAGCCAATCCAAACACCCCTTTACAGGGTATCTGAATGTATTTAGGAAGCTAAAAGCAAATTTTGAGCTAAGATTTGGAAAGTTAACTGTTAAAAAGGTTTGATTTAAACTAAATAAGCATGAAGGAGCACTTAACAAGCACTAGAATAAGCTAAAAAAACAAAAAACTACCTTATGCTAAATAAAACAGTTTTGCATTGAAAATTTGAGCAAGATGCCTAAAGTCTAGCAACAGGCATCAATGAGTAATCTTAAGCACTAATAAGCTGTGATATGGTGAGACAAGCAAATGAAAACTAAAATTAAGCAATGTAATAAGCAGTTACTAAGCAATTAAATAAGCAGAAGCAGGAACATAAAAATTAAAAAGTTTTAAGCTTTCATTGAACTTAAAGAAAAGATCATACAAGAGATTTAACTAAAACTAAAAATTACACTAAAGACCTACTACAAACTAAATTAACTACTGGCCATCAAATGGCTTACAACTCCTTTTTAAATACTAAAAAAATATATATATAAAAAGAAACTTCATTGAACCAGGCCTCTGTCTTCTTTTGCACTTTTGTGCTCCTTGTCTGGTGCTTTTGAGTTGTCCTTGTACCCTGGAAAACACTTCCTAGCTATTGATTTGACTGGTTTCTTCCTCAGCAGCCCTACATATGTTGGTGATATAAGATGGGAGGAGGGGGTAATTATTATGTTGGGAGTTGACTTTGGTTGAGGTGGTGGAGTAGGGAGGCTGGTAGGGATGGTTGGGGAGACAAGATTGTTGGGGGAGCAGAGGTGTGGAGGCTGGGTTTTAGGTGGGGAAGAAAAGAGGTGGGGGGTTGACCACGCTTTGACCCAGCCATATTATTAAAATGGATGTGGGCTGGGTATTGGTGGGCTTGGGAATAATCAATGGGCTGGGTGTATTGCTTTTGGGGTGGATTGGTTTACCAAAAATACAAAGGGTCCGTATGGTTTTGTAGTAATAACAACACAAGGACCAAATTGTAAATATGCCGAATTCGAGGGACTAAAATTGCCATTCATCCAAAGTTATTCCAGGGATCAAACATGTTACATTTCCATAAGATGAGGGTTACAAAAGTTATTTTTCATTTTAACATTCCCAGGGACTGATTTCGTCAATTTCCCAAACTGCAGGGACCAAAAGTGTAATTTTCCAAAGTTTTTACCTAAGGATCAATTTTGATAATATTTGACTTTTGAATGCCTTAGGTTGACTTTCCTTTCAAAACAAATGCGTAGGGACTAGTTTTGTAAATTTTTGAAAGTCGAGGGACTAAAACTGCCAATTGTGTAAACTTTGTTCGTTTTTCATTGTTTTTGCTCATTTTGCATCTGAAACGTATAAAATACAATCCCTGTGATATTTTTAGTATTTTGATGCATTTCTGAGCGTTTTTGGATGTTTTGGCAGTTTAAATACGACAAAAATGATGAGTGTTTGAGCACTCATCAGTTGGTTTTTATCACAGTCGGTGCAACTCTTCATTGTTTATTCTTAGACAGGGCTCCCAAGTTGCTTATTTACTTATCTACGTGGATGACATCATTCTTACAGCATCCTCTCCTGCCCTCCTACAGCAGATTATTACCTCCCTGCACAGTGAGTTTGACATGACTGACCTTGGGACACTAAATTATTTTCTGGGCATTTCTGCTACTAGGCACTCTACAGGTCTCTTTCTATCTCAACGGAAGTATGCTGCTGAACTTCTTGAGCTTGCTCACATGACCAAGTGCAACCCTTCTCGAACACCAGTTGATACAGAATCGAAACTGGGTCCAGAAGGTGTTCCTGTTCAGGATCCTACTTTATATCACAGTCTTGCAGGTGGTCTTCAGTATCTCACATTTACCAGACCGGACCTCTCTTACGCTGTTCAACAAATTTGTCTTTACATGCATGATCCTCGTGAGCCACATTTAGCTGCTCTTAAACGTATTCTAAGATACGTTCGAGGGACTTTGGATTTTGGTCTACACCTATATTCATCATCTACTACTTCTCTTGTTGGATATACAGATGCAGATTGGGCGGGTTGCCCATCCACACGCCGGTCTACTTCAGGATATTGTGTTTTTCTGGGCGATAATCTACTTTCGTGGTCCTCAAAACGACAAAACACCATCTCCCATTCTAGTGCCGAAGCAGAGTACCGGGGTGTTGCTAATGTTGTAGCTGAGACTGCATGGCTTCGCAACCTTCTTCGTGAGCTACATTCTCCTCTTACTACAGCCACTCTTGTCTACTGTGATAATGTCAGTGCCATCTACTTGTCCGCCAATCCTGTTCAACATCAACGGACCAAACATATTGAGATTGATATTCACTTTGTCCGTGACATGGTTACAGCTGGTCAGGTCCGTGTTCTGCATGTACCCTCTCGTTATCAGTACGCAGATATCTTCACCAAAGGTCTTCCTTTAGCCCTATTTGAAGATTTTAGATCCAGTTTGAGCCAATGTTCTGAAAAGCTCAAGGCGCACTAAGGCGCAAAGGGGATGAAAGAGCCTCGAGTCGAGGCGCAAACCAAGGCGCGGGATTCATAAATATGAGGCGCACTATACATTTAGGTTTTTTTTATAACATATGTGACAACTTATGCAGCTTAAATAATACAAAAATATCAATATTCAATGCATAATGCCACTTAATAGTTATTACATCTAACAAAGGTTGCATTTAAACCCAAAATATTAAGCGTGCAACATATCAGAATCCGTGAACTACTCTAAATTCCTGAATATACATTACAATATATGAGTTTATGACTTATAAAATTTAACAAATTACCATGTATCAAACTATCAACTATCAACAACAAAAAATCTATAGTTGTTTGGTAAAACTTAACACTAAAGAAACAACATTTGTATCTGTTAATAAGCTACTATTCTTAGACATTAGATTACAAAAAAACATAGTTCTTTGTTGATTGTGTGTTTTAGTTTTTTTCTAAAATATTAGGGTTATTGGATACTTTATAACTTAAAGGGCCAAATGTATATTACATGTAAGCCCAAAATGTATCTTACTATTAAGAAAAAAAGGCCAAAACCCAGTTACATCTTCAAGGCGCACAAATCCCCAAGGCGCTAAAGCGCAAAAATCCCCAAGGCGCTGCGATTTTTATAGGATTCATGCATGTCGTGAGCCTCGATCTATAAAAATCCCAAAGGCTGGAGCCTCATGGGATTTAGGGAGTAGGCGCGCCTAAGGCGCGATTTTTAAAACATTGGTTTGAGCGTCCGGCTTCCTCCCGCTCCAACTGCGGGGGAGTATTAATCAACAAAAGATAAGCTCTACTAGTCAACAAGAGATAAGCACACATTTAATTGTATTAGCTGTAGTTGTTTGTGATTGATCTTGTAATTAAGAGTGATTGTAATTTACCCTACATAGGACTCTTAGAATGGGTATATATATGTATTACTATGTTACATGAATGAGCAAGGAAGACATTCTACAAACATTAATAGCTTTCACGTAACTACTTACTAAATATCTTGCAAAAAAATGCGCTACTCTATGTTTATTATTTAAATTCAAGAGCGGATCTAGGGGGTTCCCGGGGTTCATAGTAACCCGATGGATGTGTGCCGTCTGATGTAAATTTTCGCTAAATATACCGATTTCTTTGAAATTTAGTGCATCTGATAACTTATAGATATTTAAATTAAATTCCAAAATGGACATAAGATCGTAGTGCACTGATCTAAATTTATCTTTAAACATCATAAAACAACATTTAATTTGCAAAGCTCTGAACTTAAAAAGTCCTGTTTAATTTTATCAAAGGATAAATCTGTATATTTGACTTACTAATTACTGAAAGATTTTCATTTCGAACAAAAGTCAATTCATATCTTAATCATGATTTAGTGGTTGAAAAAGGAAAAGCCAAACCAAAATGAATCTCCATGCATCAAGTGGAGCAAACCTAATTGCCTACAAACATGCGATTTTGCATTCATTGCAACATTGATTCGTTTTTAACCAGCGAATAAACATGTAATAAGCCCAAGATTACTTTTATATTAGACTAGGCGTGTACTAATGCATATCGACGGAATTTTATAACGGTATATAGTTATGAGATATTTGATTAACTGTTTCGTATAATGTTATTAAAATATGGACCAGGATTGAGACGAATTTGAAAAAAATAAAATAAAATAAAAAGGTTGCATATGATGAATTTGTAAAAAGAAGACAAATTAGAGCTGCCATACATAATTCATAGAATGAATGTATGAGCAGCAATAGTGTTTAATTTGTTTCAATGTTTAATTTAAAAACTAATAAATATTAGTTTTTCAAACTTGCCACTCATCATAATTATGCAATAAGGAAAGAGTAAATTGCATTTTTGGTCCCTAAGGTTTGGTCAAATTACAGGTTTGATCTTTAAGGTTTCAAAAGTGCAACGATGGTCTCTATTTTGAAGTTTTTGGTGCATGTTTGGTACCTGACCAACATCAAATTATTAAGAGTAAATTACATAGATGGTCCTTGTGGTTTGTCAAAAATAACAACTTTCGTCCCTCAAGTTTTAAGTTGCACTGGTAGTCCCTAAGTTGGTAAACAAATAACACCACCGGTCCTTTAGTTTAACTAGTGTTAAGTAGTTCTGTTATAATACACGTTAGCCTCTTTGGTTAAATATCGTTGCATCATTTATCCTTAATAATAACGGCTATTTATAATTTAAAGTTTCCATATGTTTTTATCCATTTTTACACGTTTTCGTTTTTTTTATACGTTTTCATCCGTTTTTATTGTTTTGATACGTTTTTTTTTTTTTTTTCTGTTTTTCTTACGTTTTATGCGTTTTATCCGTTTTCGTCTGTTATCTTACGTTTATATCCGTTTTCGTCTGTTTTTATATGTTTTCATCCGTTTTCATACGTTTTTATACGTTTTCTTGCGTTTTTATACGTTTTCGTCCATTTTTCTTACACTTTTATTCGTTTTCTTCCGTTTTTATACGTTTTCACCTGTTATCTTACATTTTCATACGTTTTATTTGTTTACATCCGTTTTTATCCGTTTTTTGTCCGTTTTTATATGTTTTCGTCTGTTTAATACATTTTCATCCATTTTTATATGTTTTCGTCCATTTTTCTTATGTTTTTATACGTCTTCATCCATTTTTATACGCATCGAAACGTTTTTATACGTCTTATCAAGGTTTTTTTATATGTTTTTAGATATTTTCATCCCGATAAAACGTATGAAAACATATAAAAGTCTAGGAAAGTATAAGAAAATGGGCAAAAAAGTATGAAAACGTATGAAGACGTATAAAAACAGATAAAAACATAAGAGAAACAGACGAAGACGTATAAAAACATTCAAAAACTTATAAAATGGACGAAAACGGATAAAAACGTAAGGAAACGGATAATAACGTATGACAACTTAAAAAACAGAAGAAAACGTATAAAAACGGGAGGAAACGGACGAAAACGTATAAAAACGGTCAAAACATATAAATAAGGACGAAAACGGATAAAAACGTAAGAAAACTTATAAAAAAAAGATAAAAACGTATGACACCTTAAGATAAATGGAAGAAAACGTATTAAAATAGATAAAAATGTACAAATTAGGAAAAATGGTTGAACACGTATAAAAACGGATAAAAATTGATAAAACGTAAGAAAAACGGACAAAATGCATAAAAATGTAAGAAAATGGGCGAAAACGAATGGAAACGTATAAAAACGGATGAAAACGTAAGAAAAAAAGACGAAAACGTATAAAAATGGTTAAAAATGTATAAAACGGTAAAAATACGTATAAAAACGGACAAAAATGGATTAAAACGTAAGAAAACATATAAAAATGGACAAAAATATGTAAAAATGGATAAAAACATATGGAAACATTAAATTATAAACAACCGTTATTATTACGGATAAACGATGCAATGATATTTAACTAAAGGGCTAACGTGTAAATTATAACGGAACTATTTAACACCGGTTAAACTAAAGGACCGGTGGTGTTATTTCTTTACCAACTTAGGGACTACCAGTGCAACTTTAAAATTCGAGAGACGAAAGTTGTTATTTTTGACAAACCACAGGGACCATCTATGTAATTTACTCAATTATTAAAATACCCTTGTCTTCTACTTTTTCTATTTTCTTTTCAGTTTTCTTACATAAATGGCTCATGTGTTGTGCCAGGTTTTAATGATTTAGTCTCGATTTTTTTTTATGTATTTATTTAGTTATTAATATTAGTATTATTTTTTTAATTCAAAAATATTCAAATATATTCCAAAATATTCAAAGATATTCATCCGTTTTTATACATTTTCGTACGTTTAACACGTTTTCATCAGTTTTTAAACGTTTTCGTCCATTTTTATACGTTTTCGTTCGCTTTTATACGTTTTTCTTATATTTTGATACGTTTTCATCTGTTTTATGCCTTTTTTTAACGTTTTTATATGTTTTCGTTCGTTTTTAAACGTTTTTGTCTGGTTTATACGCTTTTGTTTGTTTTTATACTTTTTCATCCGTTTTTATAAGTTTACATCCGTTTTAATACAATTTTCTTACGTATTCATACATTTTTATCTGTTTTATATGCCTTCTTAAATTTTCATATGTTTTATCCGTTTTTATACATTTTCTTACGTTTTCATACATTTTTATCCGCTTTCATACGTTTTCATCCATTTTTATACTTTTTCGTCCGTTTTTATACATGTTTCATGGATTTGTATCCTTATTATAAGTTTTCGTCCATTTTTATACGTTTTTCATATGTTTTTATCCGTTTAATACATTTTCGTTCGTTTTTATATGTTTCATACGTTTTTATCCGTTTTTATCTGTTTTTGTACGTTTTCATACATTTTTATACGTGACCATTTTTCATACGTTTTGTTATTATGAGTAAACCGTAAAAATGTTTATTTATATTTTCCGATCTTTCAACATTTTGTCGATAACAATACCACGTAAAATTATTCAAGTAGAAATCAAAGGTCACATGTTCTTAAACTAATCATCACAACTATAAAAACAGGTGAATAACATAAAAAAATGAATGAAAGCAGATAAAATCTTAATTAAACGTAAAAAAGCGTATATATTGGATTAAAACGTATGAAAACGTAAGAACAACATATAAAAATGGGCCAAAACGCATAAAAATGGACGAAAACATATAAAACGTATAATAATAGATAAAAACGTACGAAGACATAAGAAAAATGTAAAAAAAAACATATGAAAATGTTTAACAACGGACGAAAACGTATTAAAACGGATGAAAACAAAAAAAAAACGAATGAAAACGTATAAAAATAGATAAAAACGTCTGAAAATGTATAAAACGGATAAAAGCATATGAAAACGTAAGAAAAATGTATAAAACAGACGAAAACGTATACCAATGTATTCATAATTCTATTGAAAAATTTTCAAATTTAAAAAAAAGTTGTGTCAACAAAAAAAATTTAAATTTTTTTAAATATCTTTGAATATTTTTTAATTAAAAAAATAATACTAATATTAATGGTTAAATAAATAATTAAAAAAAACAGAGTAAATTTGCAAAACCTGTCACAACAGAAGGACCGTTTATGTAAGAAAATTGAAAATAAAATAGAAAAAGTAGAAGACAATGGTATTTTAGTCGTTTGATGTTGATTAGGGACCAAACATTTAGCAAAAACTTCAAAACAAGAACCATCATTGCACTTTTGAAACTTTAGGGACCAAATTTACAATTTGGCTAAATCTTAGGGACGAAAAATGCAATTTACTCTTAAGGAAAGTGTGTTTCAATTTTCAATTAGCAAGATGTCTGAAATTTTAATTGTTTAAGTAGTAAAAGTAATTTAAGCAAAACATTAATTTAAGTTTCACTTATTCTTAATATAAATTCAGTTCTCACTTTTAAGAAAAGTTACTTTTTAAATTATATGTAGTTAAGATAAAGAGGAGAGTTATATTAAATACCAAACTTTTTTTTACATATCAAGGGACTCATCCCTATCATCCATATAAAAAGAAATCAATGGTTGAGAATAAAATCATTTTAATATTTCACCCATTTTTTATAATTTAAATATTTTTTAAACCGTTAATCGTTAAGCGAAAATAATTACACTATCGCGACGAACATTTAATTATCTTTCTATAGATAGGCTATTTGATATATTTTCGACAAAATTTTTTTTTTTTATTTTTTCACGTTTTTTTCGTGGCCGAAAAAATCATATATGATATGTAATATCATATATGATTTTATATGTAATATCATATATGATTTTTTCGGCCAGGAAAAAAAACGTGAAAAAAACGAAAAAAAAATTGTCGAAAATATATCAAATAGCCTATCTATAGAAAGATAATTAAAATATATTTTTTCGCTTAACGATTAACGGTTTGAAAGATATTAATATTTGAAAAAAAAATAAAAAAAAAAAAAAAAAAAAGATGAAAGTGGGTTTTTTAAAT
Source organism: Artemisia argyi (assembly GCA_030686995.1). Taxonomy (NCBI): domain Eukaryota; kingdom Viridiplantae; phylum Streptophyta; class Magnoliopsida; order Asterales; family Asteraceae; genus Artemisia; species Artemisia argyi. Next base: position 22,932 of record JARVZY010001782.1, read on the forward strand.
TGTTGGGATTAATCTCATCCATTAGATCAAATAAAGATGGAGGGAAAATGGAGTGTAAAGATTAGTCCCTTGGTATGTAAAAAAGGTTTGTTCCTCAAATGATCTTATATCTAAGATAAAAAGAATAGCATAATTTATTTAAATTTTTAACTTTCTTTTGTATGATCACGTCTAGCAGAAGCAAAAGAAAAATCAAATGGAAGATCAGGGCGGCTATTTGGGCTTCGATGTTTACCCATAAAAACTTAAAATAAAGATGGATGTGTGCATAAATTGTTGCATTGCATTGCAAACGAAAGCTCGACGATAGTATCATCTTGTATTATAAAATGTAAGTTCCTCCATAGAAAAGACAAAGATATATAAGATAGAAAAAATGCTAAGAAAAGACAATGCAATCCAGGTTCATATCACACTGAAAAAGACAAGTTGGAAAGGAAGGTGTGGTGATAGCTCCTGTTTGAAGCACCATTGACATGACAATCTAAAGCTAATCACATTTGTCCTTATTGTTTTGTAGCTTGATTGGATTAAATATGGCTTTTTTTTGTTTTTAACCACATCCACTATCACAAAGTTCGCATATTAGCTTGGGGCCAACACAAGGAGGCTTGGAGGTCTCGAGTTCGATTCCTAATATGTTCACTATTAAGAACGAGTCACATCATTATGAAGAGGAATGCTTTTTAGTTTTCATGAAATGACCACAAATGAGTGTTTAGAATAAGACGTGTAAACTAATGTCAAGTAATTAGTTTGTTTATCTTCCAAGCTTAGGGGCTTATTTGAAGTTTATAAATTTCGTAAGCTCTCTTTTGTCGGCTTACGAGCTTGTGAAATTTGGGCTTCTGACTTATATTTAAGTCCATAAAATTAACATGATAAGTTCATAAGCCATTTTCATATTCAAATAAAAATAAAATGATCCAAACACCACCAAATCAAGAATCACTTTTTGAGTTTTTAGTGTCAAACAAGTATACTTGTACACGAAACTTAATTTATGAGGGAGAAAAAAAATATTTAATTTTAGCTTTTGTTAGTTTTTTTAATAAAGTGTCGCCATTAAGAAAAAATAAAAAATAAATAAATCTTAATTTAATTTGTGAGGGAGAAAATAATACTAATGTCGAAACGCAAAGTTAATATGTGCACAATTTAGAAAAGACACTAATTAAATACTAACCGAAGTTTGAATAGAGAACAACAATAGAATACCTTGGTAGTTCAAAGTTGAAAATGTTCAATAGCAGCCGGTTAAGTCTTGCATGACAAAAATATACGGTAGTAATGATAATGATAATAATAATAATAATAATAATAATAATAAATAAATAAATAAATAATAAAAAATAAAAATAAAACTATTTCCCGTAACTAGGAAAGGAATGGCAATGAGACGGGTTTGGGGTGGGGCGGTCATCTTCATCCTAAACCCGATTATCAAAGTCCTACCCAAACCCGTCCCGATCCTCATCGAGGATCTAATTGTAGCGTGCCCCGTTGGGGCATGATGCTCCACCAAACCCGGCCCATGCTCCTTATCGAGGTGTCTTTTTGAGGCGCAATTCTAGGCCATACCCATACCATTTCACTTTTATTATTATATTTACACCAATTACTTTAAGAGTTGAGAATCTATTACGCACTACCTTGTTAAGTCTTCAAATATATCATTAAACATAGATAATATAACTTGCAGAGTCCTAAATTACTAATTCTATTTGGAATATGACATTAAACAAGCATCTATGATCACAACGAGAAGGATTATGTTTAGGGTGGGGCGGGGTGGGAACGTGAGGCACCGCTCCCCGCTCCTAACTCGATTAATATCCTCTCGCTTGGGCCTCAAACCCACCCCGTAATCCGATATGTATGCCACGCCCTATCCCCAATTAGTCCAGTTTCGGGCTTCCCGTCAGGTTCGGGTTCTTTTTACCCCCAACCTGCATACGGTACTATAACCTTTGACTAATAACTCCTGCTCTCATTTTTGTAAACTTGCAACAAAATTGTTGTACATGATACCAAACATAAGAACCATGCTACTGAGTCTATTATGAAATTGTTCGACTCTGTATCCTATGTAACTCCATGTTGGGATGACTAAATGTCAAACCTACAATATATATGTATTTCACATAGCAACATTGAATATTTAATAAATACAACTTATCAAGAGGTGAACACGATATTTATAACATAAATATTCCTCAATGTATAGGAAAAGATTGAAGAAATAGGTTTGGATTGTGTTTTAAAAGATTAAAAGAAGTGCTAATATCTGAAATCATGATGATACGACAAAGTGACAACTCCCCTTATGTAAATAGACCTTGCTCTAGACCAAAAAACTAAAAGCTCGACAACCCAATGACGTCTTCAACTTCGTTTCGTTCTCATGATTGTTGTAAAAAGGGTTTTGGATGTTAAAAGTGTAGGTTTGTGGTATAGAATGGATGTTACCATAAAAAGACAGATACAGGTTGACACAAAGTGGGTGAGTGGGAAGAGCACATGACCATGATTGTGGGTGTTGTCTAATCGATATTGGCCTATCCTGGTCTGGTGGATGACTAATAGATAACATGCCTAGAGTACTTCACGTCGTACCATGAAACAAGGCTTAGTGGACATGCAATTTGCAACTATTTAGGGTTGACATTCCAGTTGCCACCTTTGTTTCATTTTCAAGATAATGTCATTGACATAGTATATTTCAACTATATATGCACGTGTGCCGAAAGGAGGAAAAGGCTCAAAGAAAAAGCAGCATGAAGTTTTACGTTTAGGGGAAATATCACTATCCAAAATAACTATTAAGCAAAGCATGATAGTTTAAACTCTGAACTATTTGCATGATGCAACAAAACGATCTTGATCAAAACTAATGAAATAACTGATGATTATTTTTGAACTGATGGATTTGCAAGAATCCGTCCTACATTTGCTTTGAGAGATGACCAGCGACAAGGAAAATACAACATAGTTAAATACACAAGATAGATTTGAAAATAAGTTAAAAGTGAAATGGGGTGCTCCAGCAGTGACTATCTTCTACGCTTCTCCAACCACAGCAAAAAATGATTTAAGAGGTAAAATCTTAGAAGATCATATGGTCATCATTCTAAAAAGTCAACAAAAACAACCAAATGAATTGGTGAGTTGTAGATCATGGTACAACTAATGGAATGCCCCCAAATTTAGTGGTCAGTATTGGTAAGGACTGTCTGAGTAATGCCCTTGCTGAGGTGGATTATCTTGGTAGTGATGGTAGGGCAGGGGATGTCGTTGAAGGTTGGTGTTGTATGGTGGATGAGTAGGATTAGTATCAGCAAACGATTCCTGCCGTGGATCGTAGCTGTCATGATAGGAGCTCTGTAGAGTGTGTTTTTGTCCTCCATAGCCTTGGTAGGTACCACGGCTCTCACCAAAAGATTCTGAACCACCAGCATACTGATCTTGGAGCTTTGGCCTTGTTCCCGTTATCTAAATATCCATATGGGAATGATTTATAATTACCAGACTCGAACAAAAAAAGGGGTGAAAGCACCTTTTTATTAGCATAATATCATTGACAAATTCTTGAAGTTTACTGTTAACTAAGTAAAGTTTATCATGATATGCATCGCCAACAAGGGGCATGTACCGTAATTTTTTTTAGGATGCAGGTTATTCATTGAGTTTCAAATTATAAATTTATAAGTAAAACTGACCTCACTAGCATTGCCAACTCCAGGTCCAACTGCAGAACCTCGACCGCCAGCTTGCATCTTCAGATCCACAGCACCTGAAAATCTGATGTAAAGAATAAAACAGATTGGGTCAACGTAACATTTAATATCAAGATTATGGGGGTGTTTGGATTTGGATTTTAAAACTGAATTTGTAGCCTACACAGCACAATGATCAATTTCTTATAATATGGATATATCCGCTTCACTTTAAAAAACACGTATTTCAGAAATAAGCTTCATACAAGCTGGAAAAAAAAATAATAATAAAAATAAAAATATTGTTCACCCATAACCTTGAAGGACTTTAATTTCCACTTCACACATCATCAGGAGAAAGTCTTTTTTTTTTGGTCATTTTATCTTATAAAATATTACACAATCAGCATTTTCAAACACTCAAACATCTGATTATCCGATTATTAAACCTTCACAGAGCAGAAACCCATCCAACATTATTTCCTAAAGCCCATTTCACTACAATTATTATTCTTTATAACATACAAACTGTCAGAACACACATCCAAACACCCCCTCATAGATTTCATTTGATAATGTGGTGATGTATAATGTCAAAGTATATTATTACCCAATGGTGTTTGGAGGAACACGGTATCCTGGACGTTCAAAGTCCCTTGAAGGGGAAGCATAACCACGAGGTTCATAATCCATAGGAGGGGCTAGATAGCTATTATGTAGTTCATATTCCCTTGGAGGAGCCGGATACCCACGAGGCTCATTGTCCCTAGGAGGAGCTAGATGGCTATGAGGCTCATAATCCCTGGGCGGACCTGGATGGCTATATGGTTCATAGTCCCTTGGTGGACCGGAGGGAACATAAGGTTCATAGTCTTTCAGTGGATCTGAGTGCCTATAAGATTCATAGTCCCTGGGTGGACCTGAGAGACTATAAGGTTCATAGTCCCTTCGAGGAGCAGAATAACTAGGATGTTCATACTCCCTTCCACCACCCTTAAACAGTTCATGAAGAGTGCCAGAAAAAACAAGGTCATTCTTCAGAATTATCACAGCATTAACAAAAATAACATACACACACAAATATATATACATATATTACGTAGTAAATATAGAAAGACTATTGTTATCTAAACTTAAAAGCAACAACTAGAAGAACATGGGAAACAATTTGCAATCCATTTGGCTGGAATATCTAGGTTTCTTAGCCTCCGTATCACTGAAATCAACCCTGTCTTCACAAGCAAACTACAGCACATTGTAATTCCTTACTTTAGCACTTAAAGTTACCTTATCAACCTCCTGGTTTGTCCATTATTAACAAAATTGGGAAATAATAAATGACCAGTGACACTTTAAGCTAGTATAAGCAAGTCAATGAGTCTCAAGAAGATCTAATCCAGATTATTTTGGTCTGCTTATATGACCCACCGGGTCAAGAGACTTCATACATTGATCCAATTACTGGTCAAACGGCTCAACCATTTAGGTGGATAGATACTTGGGTTGATCCCTAACATATCTACATTGATCCTGTTTATCCAACTATCCCTTTATTTCTCAACCATAATCACCCACTCAACACCACAACATCCTCTCAGCCCCCTCTACAAAATAACTTTTTAATATCAACTATTAAAATACTGATAAAATTAGATATGATTATATTTATGAAAGCATTTATTATAAAACATGAGTGATTTTTATTGTCACAAAGTTTGGAAGTACATGTAGTTAAGACTTTTTAGATTGTGGATATTTTGTCTGGCAAATGAAGTTTCCACTTCAAGTATGACACTTTAAGAACTATATTTATGTAGACATACCAATTTTTAAGAAATTAATCAAACAAGTGAGCAAGTGACTTGTAGAACACCAGATTTTTTAGATGTGCAGTTATTCACTTATTTGTGTGGCATGTTTTGACCAAAGTTTTATCATCTTAAAAGTTTGATTCCTTGTAAGGGATTAGTTTACCAAAGACAATGATTATTTTCAGAACTACCAATGTCAAAAAAGCAAGGGATTAACAAAAATTTTAAAACTATTCATGTTGCACATGAAAACTTTTCCAAAGTGAATATTCATTTAGTCAAGAGTCTGAAAGTGCTGGGCTGAGCGCATGGCTGCTGCATGGGTGGAAGGACTGAAAGGGTAACATGGTTGGTCAAAAGCTTATTCAAAATGCAAAAATAAGGTCAGCTGGATGACGATCCATCTGTTTCGATTAGCTGGGTGGGGGATTAGATCTGATCATTAGTTGATCTGATCTGAATGAGATCCATGGACAAGTCCAAGTAGTGTGTGAATCTAATAGCAGGTTTCAACCTATTCCCTACTTCTAGTTAAATAAAAAATATGGGAGCTGACTTAGCTAGTACCGTTACTCTAATAACTGTCTCTGCCTAACTGAAATTTCCAAAGTTAATTTATATTTCTCATCCAACAACTGTGGTAGAAAATTACTTTTTATTATGACTCTGATGCATATAATTAACTAACCTGAAATGGTTCATAGCCACCTGAGCGCCCACTTCGTGCAAAACCAGACATAGATGGCCGTTCAGTAGGTAGATTCCCTCGAGAAGGAAATGGTGGAGCGGGTTCTAATCCAGGTTTTGCCTCTCGAAGACATCTTTCTCTATATCTTGATGCAATCTCACCTATTGCATCTTTAGCAGTACCATAACCTCCAGATACCTAACACATCAGAATGGTCACTCCATCACCCAGGATTACAACTTTGAGAAAATCAGGATGAAAATAGCATAATGAGATTTTCACCTGCACAAGCTCTTCATCATGACCAGCACACTTGGGCTTTTCTTCTTTAGAGTACACCCGGATATCTGCTTTGGTTCTCCATCTCATTTCATTGATTATTTGACCACCTTGTCCAATAATGCAACCAACTTTGCTAGATGGAATAAGTAGTCTAGTAGTAATGGTTCCTTTCTCAGATACATCGCTCGTTTTATCTTGTAAAAGAAGGATTGCATCAATCGTTTGTGATCTTGGGTTCCATGGAGCCTGAAGACAGTTAAAATCAAGTCAGTGGGTTCAAACCAGATGCACATCAACTAAATATAAGAAAGTCACTGACCTCAATCGCAGAAACACGAATCACACGTTCATCTGAGTCTCCTGATACATCATCAACGTGTATATCGGTGCCAGTTTCTTGCTGCACTTGCCTTACATTGGAACCCCCCTTTCCAATCACCCCTCCGATTTTAGGGGCAGGGCAAAGAATTTTCATTGAAAATTCAGCTGGAGCCTCCCCGCCATGTGACACGACATGATCACCATCAAAATCAGCAGGACCAAATCTCGAGTGCTCATATTCCTCCCTCCATCCACCACGGGCACTTGAGCCGCGCTCAGGCCACATTTGGTTTGCAGTTGGAGGTAGATTTGACATAAGAGGATGGATGGGAAATCCAGAAGGAGGTTTGTCCTTGCGTGGATTTTGATGCAACAAGGTAGAAACTTCATAGAGAGCCCTCCTTGCAATAGCCGGTTTAGCTGATATCTGCCACAATTATGAAATCAGATACACTTGCAAAGTATACACATCACAACAGTGGTGTGTAACAGACTAACAGCCACTTAAATTTATCATATAAGAACTGAAAGCATTACCTGCACCAACTCGTCAGTACTCATAGCACAAACAGGAAGCTGATCAGCAGGCAATACGCGTATGCTTGCACCAGTTTGACTCCGCAATCTTTTAATGACATCTCCATTCTTGCCCAGAAGGCACCCAACCGTGTTGTTTGGAACAAGCAGTCGTGCAGTGACCACAGTTTCATTACCGGTTCCACTTTCTTCCTCAACAATCCTATCATGAACTTTCAATAAAGCATCTTGGGCAGCACATTGTAGCTCCATATCAGTATTCTGCGTTACTGGGTTATTTGTTGAAAAACTATAAACTACAATTACCCTCTCTTCTGAACCAGGAACTGAGTCAGCAACTGTGATCTTAGCTTGAGTCTCTTCACGCAAGGCCTTCACTATCCCACCACCTTTGCCAATTACACTACCAATCTTTCTAGAGTGACATAGTATTCGGTACACTGTTTCTGAAGCCTGTGAGTTTTCTGATAACTGATCGCCAAATTTTCCTCTTTTATTACCAACCATATCAGAAAAGGGAATAGATCGTCTTTTGAACGACCGCCTGCTATCTTCCATATTGCTAAAATCTAACCTGATGAATCCAGCAACATCAGCATAGTAGAACAAAATTTGGTAATGATGTAATATTGACAATATATATAGATGAAGTACTAGTATACACCAGAAGTATAAACCAGCCCCTAGGTACCCTGCTATAGCCAGAAGCTTGATAGAGCGTAAAGCTAACTAGCTAATAAAGCAGCTTAATAAGAGATGAAGTGATCAAATTTACAAGATATAAATAGTGTGCATTCTCCAAGACTGTACAAGTTTCTTCCAAAGCATACGGCTTTCTAGATGTGGATGGTGATATCTATACAGAAGGATCTACATTTAAACTAGTCCTTTCTCTCTAGATTCTTTCAACTAGACTTTGATGTTTTTTAAACCAACGACAAGAGGGTTGTAGTTCAAGAGAACATGGACTATGACAGATATTAACTAATGCACACTATGTGGTGGGCGGTGGCAGAGTATTTAACAATTTACTTAAGTTACCAGAATCCATCGAAGTTAGATATAGGTTTCTTCTTCGGCTGTAACAAATAACAACATAATACAAACATAGATTTAAAAAAAAAAAAAAAAAAAAAAAAAAAAAAAAAAAAAAAAAACCCCGCCCCTCGGTGAGAATAAACAAATAAAACATCCGTCTCTTACTTTTCCATGAACTAAAGATTAGCTTGCGTAAATCTATCTATAATTTTTGTTTCATGTTGTTCACCGTTACAGCAGAAAACGAAACAGATAAAGGTCTCTTATGTGTCCATGAACAAAAAGTCTAAAACCATTCTTAGAAAAAGAAAAGCCAAGAAGGCGTACAGTCATATGGCGACACAAAATATTTGCTCTCTTGTGAAAAAATTTCAGGACTTGCATATTTTGGCACTTATCACAAACTAGCCCAAAAAATGACAAGAGGTTCACCTGGTACACCGACGGGCTAATAACTGGAGTTCTCAAATTCAAAGTTGTAAACGAAGATAAGTTATAAGCATGCTAAATTATCCAAAAGTTTATACCTGATGGACTAATAGTAGTCCAATTGAAATAACCAGGGTCGAATTAAGTCGTGTTCGAAAAAAAGTTACTAGAGCTATGTGGCCAGCTGACTTAGCATGTAATCACCATAGTTGTCAATAGCGAATAGCGATAAATAGCGACGAGTCACCTATATGCTACGTAGCGAATAGCGATAAATAGCGACCGCTATTTGTGTTTAGTGATAAAATAGTAGCAAGTATAAATTTTAAAATTATATGTATATTGATACATTTTAGTATAAATAACTAAGCAAGTATAAAAAATATTGGGCTTTAAATATAAATTAATGCTTAAACTCTGCTAAAGAAGAGTTTAAGTGTAATGCTGTCTTTGTTCAAGTTAAAGAAATTAAAGGGGCTGAGTGTATCTTTCTTCTTTATATTACCCAACCTCTCTTCTAGGGTTACTTACCACTTATAGCAGCTGCTCAAACACCGCCACAGTTCGCCGTAAAAAAGCTAGATCTAGCCATTTTTCCGGCGAGTGGAGTCTCACCTCCGACACTACTGTAATCACCATTAAATTCCGAACAAACCCTGAAAACCTCGTCACCTGAACCACCGTGACGCGCCGCCACGCGCCGCCACTGCACCTCCACCTGAACCACCGTTTCGCTATTTTGTCGCTAAATGATAATAGCGGCTGATGACCGCTTCGCTAGGTAGCGCGCGATAGCGACCGCTATCGTCGCTATTGACAACTATGGTAATCACCAATGTGGATATCAAGCTAACACTCAAGAGCATGCATAATGCGGTTCATCTTCAAGAAAAAAGCTTATCTAACTTGAGGAGTATATAGTATACACACATAAAATAAAGTTAAGTAGCTAGATTATACCTTGGTTTTAAATTGCGTGCGGCGATCCGTTGCGCTCTAGGTCCAAAATACCGATGTGTGATGCGCGATGCGGTTGCAAGCGCATCACGGTCGCGTGGCGCTAGGTAATAAATACAAAATATAAAATATTTCTACTTAAATTACTCACAAGTAAATGATTAAATATGAAATAAGTCTCGTGCATATTGATACTACTTAATGTTAAAACATCAAATATGTCACCTACATACATATTCCTAGCAAGTAACGACAATGTCATAAGTCAGTTACTATTTACTATGCGAGCAATATACTGTTGCGACATGATGCGTCCATTGTGTCCGTCGCGGGCATAACACTGCTGCGACATGATGCGCTCGCATTAGGCCGCATCCTGGAACAACCTCGCATCAGGTTTCGCGTTGCGTTTTTTCAAACGCATCACTTTGATGCGCGATGCGCGCAATTTTAAACCAAGGATTATATTGTAAATTTGAAAATTCTAGGCAGAAGATGACAACAAATTTGGACTTCTTAAACCACGTTACTCTATATATGCATATAAGTATGATGTGGGAAGTAGAATATGCAATAAGATTGACTACCATTCACATTTATGTCTCGGGGGATATTTTTTCCGAGACTATCATTCACATTTTATGTTAGTATGTCAACCTTTGCGTGTGTGTGATATACAGAATCGGATAAACCTTTTCACTCAAGTCCTCGCCTTGCAAAGAAATGCAGAGTTAGTCACCTAGGTTGTGCCTTCTAATTTTAATGTTCTTGTCTACTATCAACTAACATTACTTGCCTCACTTAGGTTATTTTATTTTGACTATAAATTCTGTAAAACAAACAATATTACTGGTAATAGTGAGGTTAGGATTATAACATTAGGATGATAAAAGATTAACAAAACTTCCTATACAAATGAAAATCAAAAATCCCAAAACATCACATACAAAACAAGTTCAACTCGTTTATTATACTGCCTAAATTTAACACATTAAACCAAATTTATACTATAGTGCATACTACAGCCATAATAAAGCGCGTTACCATCTTAAGTGATGGCCGACTATAAAGCATACATACTATGTTGTGGGATACAACAACAACAACAACAACATACTCAATCCCGCCTAGGCGGGGTATGGGGGAGGTGGGATGTAGACAGATCCTACCCCTACCCCAGGGAACCCTGCAGGTAGAGAGACTGCTTCCAGAAAGACCTCCGGCAAGTGTGTGCAAAGTGTGCTTGAAGTAAAAAAAAACGAAAAAAAGAAAGCAAAACAAGGAAAAGCATAAAAGCAAACAGAGCAAAACAAACAAATAGGCAATACGACACAACATGCATATAAGCAAACATAAAAGCAAACCGACACAACAAGTAAAAGAGCAAACAAAGCAAAACGACAAGACAACCAAGACAAAACAACCGGAACAAAACCACCTAGACAAGCGCCAGCAAATAAGGGTGCGAGGGGGACACAAGACCAAGGCCAAACCAAGCAGCTAAGACCAAAGAGGGCAACGCAAAGGGCCTAAAGCTAAGGCAAAGCAAAAAGAGCAAGCAAAAGGCACAGGCAAAGGGCCTAAAGCCTAAAGGCACAACAAAGGCAAAACCACATCACTAGCCGAGGCAAAGCAAAAGCTCCTATCTCCTAAAGGGGGCAAGCCAAGGGACCCTAAAAAGCCTAAACCACAACAAACCCCAAACCCATCCTAGCCCCAAAACTAACCACGAAAACTAATCCTATCTCTCCACGCGTTCCTATCTGAGGTCATGTCCTCGGACAAGTGAAGCTCCTCCATGTCGAGCTTAAGCCTATCCTCCCATCTAAGTTTAGGTCTACCCCTCCTTCTCCGACCATCGACTATAAGCGATTCGACTCTCCTTACTGGCACTGTTTGTGGTCTTCTCCTGACATGACCAAACCGCCTCAACCTTCCTTCTCTCATCTTCAAGATAATAGATTCTACTTCAAGTGCCGATCTGAACACCCCGTTAGGAATCATGTCAGACATAGTTTTACCACAAGTCCATCTGAGCATTCTTACACTGTGTTCTTTTGGAAAGGAAAAGGGAGGAAAGGAAGTGAAAGTGATTTAGTTGTGTTGTTAATAATTGTACCATTTGTGTCCCCACTTGTACTTTTTGTCACTTTCCTTCCCTTTCCTCCCTTTTCCTTCCCAAAAGAACACAGTGTTAGTTCCGCTACTTCCACCCTGTTTGCTTGGGCTTTTGTGATAGGCCAGCACTCTGACCCGTACAGCATAGCCGGTCTAATAGCCACCCTATAAAATTTACCCTTAAGCTTAACGGGTACTTTCCTATCACATAGCACCCCTGACGCCGCCCTCCATTTCGCCCAGCCTCTACCGATACGGTGGGTTACGTCGTTGTCTATCGTCCCTGATTTGTGAATCACCGAACTCAAATATCTAAAAGACTCCTTAGGTGGGAGGATCTGGTCTCCGATACAGACTTCCGTTTCTTCGTTGTGGCTGATATCGCTCCTACCGAAAGCACATCTCATGTATTCAGTCTTCTCCCTACTAACCCGAAGGCCATTCTCTTCAAGAGCCTCCCTCCAATGCTCAAGTCTGTTGTTCAACCCGTTCGCTGACTCTGCCACCAATACAATATCGTCTGCGAATATCATGCTCCAAGGGATGCACTCTTGGATCCCACGTGATAGCTCATCAAGAATCAAGGCGAATAGATAAGGGCTAATGGCTGATCCCTGGTGTAGTCCAACTTTCACAGGGAAAAACTCTGAGGTTCCCACTGTGGACCGTACACGTGTCTTCGCCCCCTCGTACATATCCTTTATGACTCTCAAGTATCTCCTTGGGGTTCCCTTGTCTATCAGAGTTCTCCAAATCAACTCACGTGGGACACTATCATATGCCTTTTCTAGGTCGATGAAGGCCATATGCAAGTCTCTTTGCCTTTCTCGATATTTCTCCATAAGGCTTCTGAGGAGGTGAATAGCCTCGATCGACGACCTTCCTGGCATAAAACCAAACTGGTTCTCTGACACCCTCGTTTCCCTTCTCAACCTTCTCTCAATAACCCTCTCCCAGAGCTTCATCATGTGACTAAGGAGCTTAATACCCCTATAGTTGCTACACACTTGTACGTCACCCTTGTTCTTGTAGATAGGGATGACTTCACTGAGCCTCCATTCCTCTAGCATCTTATCACTAGAGAAAATCTTGTTGTGGGATAATTATATCAAAATGTATCTAACTTGCCACAAATTTCTTTAGCGCGCATATATCTAAATTTTTTCATATTAAATACACCAACCGCATTATCTTCCTATCTATTGCTTCCGCGGCACCATAAGCCATAGGAAGATTAAAAAGTCAGATACATTTTGAACTAATTATCCGTTTTATATACGAAAATAGATATCACATGCAATTATGAGCTACACCCTAATAATACCGTTATAACTTATTTATACAGCAATTTATATAACCAGATCACACAAATACTTTTCTTTAAAGTTATTTCTGTAATGTAGCCAATTATATTAAAAAGTTAACTTTATACAATGCTAAATACTAGAGTAGAGATTGATCGCCAACTAGTTCAGATTTTCAGAAAAAGAATAATATATAAAATAAATAAATAAATAAATAAAACGTACCGAAGTGAAATATGTTGAGAGAATTGATATTTACAGTGATCGATTATGTTCTGATATAACTAGGGCTATGGTTTTGGGGAAAAAGGTTTTGTTTGATCTTTTGGGATGTTTGGGTATTCGTTTTACGGTTTTTCTTTCTAATGGGCCTTGTATCTTCTAACGGCCCAGCTGATGTCTAAGAGATTGGCTTTATGTTTTGTATTAAATGGTAAAAACTGATGTCGTTTTTTACCTTCATGTTATCCAGCGAAGAAAAGTTTTTTTTACTCAAATCTACACGATTTAATTGGAGTATTTTCGTGATCATTTTTTACCCTCTCTGTGCACCCCCTAAAAATTTATCTAGTAATAATAAGGTTTAAACGTAATTTTCTTATAATGACATCATGTGCGTAACTACTAAATCGCATACTGGTGGGTTTTACTTGTATCACATGTATAAGAATTCTATCTAGTCAACTAGAGTGATTAATGATATTTGGTTCGATTGGAGTATTCATTGGAGACCTGCGCGTGTTTTAAGTTAGTGGAACGAAAGCACATTGAGACCGTCCATAATGAAAGGAAAGCTCACGCGTGAAGCTGAGGTGGCAACCTCACTCATGCTCAAGGGTGGTAATTCTTGATACGACACGATAAATGATACAAAATTGACTCGAAGTTAAACTGGTTTAGGTTGAGGATAAACTGGTTTTGGTTAACAACATGTCAACCCACCTAACCTGTTTAATAAACGGGTCGTGTTCGGGTTGAGTAAATATTAAACAGGTCAACATGTGATCACGTTTAAGTATATAAGGGGCTGTTTGATAAAAAATAATGATTTAGCACTGAATGATTCAAAACCCTGAATGATTTAGTAACTCTTAATGAAGTTGGTTCTGAATGAAAATATGACGTTTGACAAATTTTCTAAACTGGTGACTCACCTATATTAAATTATCATATTAACATTTCATACAAATATCATTTTTTTCTGTTATTAGTTATTTTTAATAATATATGTAGTTAAATTAAATTATTACTCAACATGTTTATTCTTGTGAATTCCCAGTATTTAAAAATTGATATTTTCATATGTGTGCGATGCATAATATCATGTTTAAAAGTATCGATATGCCTTAATGAAAAAGAATCGGATGAAAAAATGTATTACGTATCAACCTACAAGATTGATGTATGAAGCTACACCAGTCATGATCATGTGGCCTTTTAAAGAATAATAGTTAAAATATAAAAAGATGTGCCAGAGGGCTACGCATGTTTAGCTACTGAATGAATTTGGATGGCTTTGGTGCTGCTCCATTCAAAGCCAAATAAAATGACACAGAGGCACAAGAAAATTTACCAAACGGTCATTCACCTCTGACCGATTCAACAAATAACTCTGAATGACCAATTAAGAGGCTATCAAACAACCCCTAAGTCTCAAAAAATAAAATACACAACTTGGGTTTTATGTTGAATTTGGATTAACTGTATTTTATTTTTACTTAATATGAGTGGATTACGATTAGGACTTATCAGATATCATTAAAATTGTCGTATAGTTATTTTTATAACATTTTTATCAATTTTTATATCCTTATATCATTTTTTCATTTAAACTAGTTAAATCGGCAAATCACAAAACTTATTCACCGTTGAACCTATTTACTTAAAAGGGTTACAAGTGTTATGCATGTTTGGGTTAGGGTTGAGTTTCTTGACACGATTAATAAATAGGACGTGTTTTGGTAGAGGCTATACTAACCTGCCAACTCGCGAACCCCAATAGGTCAACCCAAACACGACTCAATTCCCCCCCCCCCCCCCCACCCCACCCAGGCTTGATGAAAGTTACATTCCTTTCTCCTATAACTAGTGAATGTTATGGGTAGTTTGATGTGACAAGGTGTTGAAAGTGTTGGTGTGCAAAAAACAACGTTTTTCACAACTACTACTTATAGAAATGTCGATAGGTCATGTAACATCCGGTAATTTTTCTCAACTTATTTTACTAGCCAAAATACTTATTTTGAAATCCCTTAGCTTTTAAACTTCTTTGAATCTGTTTTAGTTTGAAAAACAGAGGAGATCTCGTAAAACATGAAAGTTACTCATTAACCGAGCCGGCACAACCTAAAATACTTAATACAATTTGTTTTTTCTAATTAAATTAAATACGAGAAAACTAGTCGTGCAAATACTCGATTTTATTGAAAAAATTATTTAACACA
Source organism: Artemisia argyi (assembly GCA_030686995.1). Taxonomy (NCBI): domain Eukaryota; kingdom Viridiplantae; phylum Streptophyta; class Magnoliopsida; order Asterales; family Asteraceae; genus Artemisia; species Artemisia argyi. The sequence goes on from JARVZY010001782.1 coordinate 38,577, forward strand.
TAACGGCAAAATTTTCGTGACACGAATCGAGCATTTGCTAAGCCAAATGGGACTAGGGATGGCAATGGGCGAGAAAAAACCCACAACCCGCGGGTACCCGCCATAAATGGGTGGGTAAACGCGTCAATTCACTCACAGGTGGGTCGTGGGTGAAAATCTTTACCCATCAATGGGTGGCGGGTGGGTGACGGGTAAGGCGTACCCATCGCGGGTAAACCCATGACACCCATTTAAAATACCCATGGGTATACCCGTCAAAATACCCGTATGTGTAACCATAAACCCATGTTAAAATTAATTATACTTATTAAAATATTTATGATGTTGCATGTATACATTTATCAGTTACTACCAAGTCTAAAAAAATTACATTAACCTAAAAGTTTGTTTAAGTTTCAAGACTAAAAAAAGAGTATGAAATATCAAATAATCAAAGTTGTATTTGGCAAATTGATTGGTTTTTTATTACGCAGTTTCATAGTTAATTTTCATATCATCGTTTTGTAATTTTGTTGCATAATACTAACCCATGGGCAACAAATACCCGCGGGCAAGGGCATGGGTATAAATTTGTACCCATTGGTGGGTGACGGGTGGGTGATGGGTGAGAAAAAAACTACGTGGGTGGGTGACGGATTAAAGGTACCAGTGCCCATTGCCCACGGGTGCCATCTCTAAATGGGACCCACATTCTAATTTTATAAAAGATAAGAAAAATTATAGTTTTGGTCCCTGTGGTATAACTTACACCAACACCACTCTAGTTTAAACAAGTTGACACTTTGTTTTAGTTTTAGTTTTCCAAGTTTTTCCTTATAAAAAGAATGAGATTAGGGTTCTCATTCATTTTGATAATTCTAGCCTCAATCTCTCTTCTCTCTCTTGATAATGACCGGCCGCCACCTTCCTTCTCTGGCCACCTCCGACCGTCAACCACCAACTCAGCCACCATCGTCATCTATACCACACAGCTGTCGCCACCTCACACCGCATCCATCATCATCACCACCTTATAAAACAACCACCATCACTCCTCCTCATCTTCTCTCCTTTCCTACCACCACATAAACCACGTCCACCATCACTTCCCTTCTTCTTTATCCATCATTTATCCCTCTCTCTACTACAACATTTTTTGGCGCGAACACTTTTCAAGCGATTCAGATCTGGTGTAGCCAAGTGTAGATCCGGTCAAGGCGAGGAAGATCTGGGTTATTTGAGGCATGTAAGGGTTGTTTGGGTATCACTAGGGTTTGAAGCTGTGTAGCCGTCACCGCCACCTCCCTTATCTCATCTCCTTTTTTCTCTTATCTTTTGGTATGGTAATCGTAAAACTCATTTTAATACTCATTTTGTGATAAAACCGAATACAAATATATATGTATGTATGTATTTTCTTCGTGGAGTAAAATTTGGATTAAAAACGATTTGATATACATCTCGTGGGTTAAAACGTTTTTAATAAATTTTTGTTTGGTGAACTTTTATTTAAACGGTACTCGTTTGATTTGGTTGTGTTTACGAGTTGGGTCCGACCCCGTTATTCCTCAGTTTTGATGTAGGGATGGACTAATAGATATTATCATTGTTATGTGGAAGTTTATTTGAGTATTGATGCGAGTTGTAACTGATTGGGTAGAGATACTAATGTTGTATTTGAAGGTTTGTTAGTTATCGGTTCGAGTCTGCAAGAAACCCACAATGGGGTTCAGGTCGAGACCCATTTGGTCACGGGTTGGTTTATTGTGAATACAGTTGATCTCATTTTTTCTTTAGTTATAGGTTGGTTTGAAATTGTGATAAGTTTATTTTGTGTTTGTGTTGGTTGGTAAACAAGAGGTAACCCGAGAGGGTCTTT
>JARVZY010001783.1:0-25173 GCA_030686995.1 Artemisia argyi
AGCATGGGTTTGGAACCGGTGGATCCGAGAACCGAATTTTATTAAAAATAGGAATCGAGAACCGATCCTAATATAGTTTTTGGTTCGGTTCTTTTGGGTCTACCTGATAAGAACCGCTTTTCTGAAGAAAAAAAATTAACCTCATGCATCGATGATTTAAGCTAATAAAAAACATAAAACAAATAAACTTTTTAAAACCTACAACTATTCACGTTTAAAAAAATAACAATTAACAACTAAACCATAAGGGGAGGATGGGGGGCGGCGTGGGTGTGTGCGGGTGGGGGGGGGGGGTGCGTGGGGGGGGGGGGGGGCGGGGGGTAGGGGGGGGTGTAGGGGGGGGGGGGGGGACAGGGGCGGGGGGGGAGCTGGGGAACGCTGAGGTAAAGATGGATGTAGCTAGTTGTCTATGTGAGTTTTGAATGTTAAATGATCTTGGAAATGTTATTAGGTTCAGATTAGTTATTGCTTTTTGTTTCAATGAATAAAATATTAGGGTTTAAACTGTTTGGCTTGAATTTCATAAAAGTAGGCTACTAGTTTGTTTGTTTTTTATTTTTATTTATTTATTGTTTTTCTAATGCTACATAGGATTTGATATTTTTTTTATAAGAAGTAAAAAAATACATAATTTTATAATTATAGGTTCTTTGGTTCCAGAACCAAGAACCGGTGGAACCGAACCGACCCGAGAACCGAAAACTCTCAAAATCGAGAACCGGAACTGGAACCTTTGATTCTAGTTCCAGTTCGGTTCTTCATGGATCCGGTCCGGTTCTTTGGTTCTTTTGCTCATCCCTAGTTTCCATATACACATCCGAGGTATCTTTTTTAACTCCAATCATAATGACATGTTAGTGAAGCTGTGTGAAGACATAATTCAGATTTAGAAATGTATTTAATTATTCAATATTTCACTAACAGCATATGAGAAATGACGAACAAAATACATGAGCTAAAGCATTGACTACACATGTTAACTATGTTAAAAGACATCATCTGGATTATCCCAAATACACGTACTAAAGCATTGAATATATTTCCCATTGAAAAAGCTGCGTGAAGACAAAGAAATTTAAATTCCGTATTAGATTTATGCCAATCTTCCACCCCTAGAATAAAGGATCAATGAGATTAAGCGTATTGTGTTTTTTGGTTTTGAGCTCTTCATTCCTGACAGAGCATCGAACCGAGTTCAAGACTGATCTATACCTCGAGGATCCAGTAAAAAAAAACAAATAAATAAATTTAAAAAAAAAAAAAAAAAAAAAAAAAAAAAAAAAAAAAAACCAACTCTAAAGCAGTTGTTTACTTAATGTGCAGTGTCTAATACTTTTATTACAACACATTTTTTCTTGATTGGTGGTGTAGCCATATCTAATTATCAATTACAGTTTGTTATTATGATATGATTTTTTTATTATTTCCCAATTGAGTTATATACATTTAGATATATATAATTTGGTAAGCTCTATATGCGTTGTTGAAATGATGTTTAATCTAAAGTCAATATACCATTTTTCAGTATGGAAATGGTGATAAGGTTTTAATTAACATTTTATTATCTGCAAGTGTACTATTTTTTTATAGTAACACATGTATCACACTAGTTTACCTTATCATACATTACTACTTAAGTTAGTTTTGAAATACTCGCTCCATTTATGCCGCTTAGTCAACCATTGAAGAGAACCATGAGTTACGGTGCTTATATTCACATAAACTTTGGGAAAGCAAAAGTAGAGTAGTGTACGAAACTGAACACAGTATTATTCGAGTCAGTCAAGTAGTCAACAATTGTTATTCTGACATTTGAACTGAAAGCAAATGGCTCATAACGAATGTAAATAAATAGCCTTATTCAACAAGAATCCCACACATCTCATCCAGTAAATTGAAGATTGTGACTTCCATGACCTGCAAATTCCACCATATGCAGTATTTCCATGACCAGCAAATTCCACCATAGTATTTCCATGACCTGAAAATTCCACCATATGTTGTAAAATAAACAACTCCCTGTGCTAATTCTTGCTAGTATCCTTCTCATGTCCTACTTGCACATGAAGATGATCTAGAGCTTTCTATCAGATCAAATTCTACGTCTTCTAAATTTCAAAGATCTTCTCTTTATGGGATCTTGCATAGGACTCAAAAGGTAAACATTGAATAGGATTCGAGAATAAACAACTCCATGTGCTAATTCTTGCTAGTATCCTTTGAAAGGTCTTCATTTTTTTATTATTATTTTTTTTGAACGGCGTTTTTATAGAAAAATTAGCAAGAAGCTAAAAAAGATTAGAAGAATTTAGTACAAGCATCAATAGGATTCGAGATCCAATCAGCCCAACTTGGATTAAAATTCTTATTCCGATGGAAAATCCAAGAGGGTGAGAGGATCATAATTTCTTCCACAAGAGTATCCCAACAAGGACTTTTTATTGGGCTAATGTCGATCTTTCATCATAAGCATACTTAGACTGAAAGGGTCATTTGACTTGAAATAATTCATGTTCATTTAGGTTTCCATCACCGACTACACTTCTCTCTCTCTCTCTCTCTCTCTCTCTCTCTCTCTCTCTCTCTCTCTCTCTCTCTCTCTCTCTCTCTCTCCTTGCAAAATTGTGAATAAATGAAAGATAATTTAAGTTAATGCGCACGTTTGAGTTATGTAGGTTACAAATTATTATAAAAAATGACATTTAGCAATTAAGTCAACTCGACACATCCGATCCATTAGAATTTCAAAAACTCGCGTGTAATACAAAAGTGTTGATCAGTTTTTTTTATAAAGATAAACTAAAACCAATTTCGAGTACAGTGTCACGATGTAATCAAAGTTATCTAAGTGACGATATTATGAGGAGGATTAGGTTTTGTAAATCATGGATGGGCTAGTTAAATTTTGTACTGATTTATGTGTTTTCGTATAATAGAGTTATTTAGGTTAAATATCATTATAAAATGGATATTGGCCTACCGTTGCCTAAATGAATTATTTCACTTGATCAAATAGTTGTTGGTTCAAGTCACGCCCGGTACAAGTGTATGTTTCATGTGGGTAGTTTAAGATTTGTAACCTGATTTACCAAGTCTCTTTTCCATTTTTGTTATGGTATTTAGCTTTATACCAAAGTGGCATAGTGGTTAGGCATCATGATTCCCTAAAAAGATCTCTTGATTAAGCCTCCCAAAGTACAAATCTTGAGAGTGGTCAGAGTATGGATTCATAATCGTTCACACGGATACCCCGATTAGGCTAGTCAACCGCTTTCCATCCCTAGATACCCTAAACAAGAAAAAACATCGACCATTTTTTCAATCTATTCTTGATTACAAATTTCGTAATTTTAAAAGGCATGCCTATTTTGTTGCAGTCAATCATCCCAACTACCCAAAACAATTTATTTAAATCACTTCCTCACTCAATTGAAAACACATAAAGAGTAAACTACTAGCATTACAGTCCATCAACCATTGTTATTTTTCTCTACACTCAATTGAAAACAAATGGAATGTACCGGAGGTGTGTGGATCAAGCCCATTCAACAACTCCACACATCTGATCCATAGAAGTTTTAAAAAAGGTATACAAATCCACAGGGGGTTCTCAAAACCTTCAATAAACTGTCATAACTCCATGACTTGCAAACTCTAGCTACCAAATGAAACAATATTTATATCTCTACCTCGTATAGATATATCATTTGCAATGAGTATTGTAAGATTAAAAAAAAGCATCTTAAAGCTGTATACAAATTTTGTGGCTACGAATCTAATCAGAAGTTAAACTTTCACTGTCTCTCGATATACACAGCCGAATAGTTAAACTTTCTGGCTTGAACAAATCCACTCACTACACCATTTTAGACCTATTGTGACGAAATTTTTTTCGTGACAACACATGTTGTCGCGACAAGTTCACTAAACGACAAAAAAATGGTATTCTAGTAACCATGTTTGACCAAAACTTTTCGCGACTTGATTTGTAGTGACAACAGTGTTGTCACTAAAAGATTTTGATATTGTTGACTTTTGACTTTTATCTTTCGTGACAACCGTGTTGTCACTATAAGTTTTGTGGCAAAAAAAGTTTGGGGAAAAATTACCGCCTAATCTTGTAGCGACAACTTATGTTGTCACGATAAATGTTGTCACTAAAGAATTAGGTGATTTGGGGGAAATTTGCCGCCTAAACCTTTAGTGACAACATGTTGTCGCGAAAAATGTTGTCACTAAAGATTTAGACTCAATTTTAACTAATTATATTTTTTTTAAATGTTATAAATTAATTAAATATGATTTTAGTTATTTATAAATAATTTAAAAATGATTCAAATTTATTATAAATTCTTTAAAATGTTATAAATTAATTTAAAAATGAATTAAATTAAATAACTTTAAAATGTTATAAATGAATTAAAAATAATTTAATTTAGGTTTAAAAACTTTCATTCAATATATAATTAAAATTAAATACTTTCATTTAATATATAATTAAAATTAAATACTTTTAGGTAATATTTTGATTAAAATTAAATACTTTAAAATGATATACTTTAAAGTTCCCGTCGACATGTCGACGGGAGAATTTTAGCTGCTTAATTATAGTAAAATACTGGCCAATAGTTTGGCGGGATTTTTTCTCGCCTGTTTGTTCCCATCGAAAGGAAAAGATGGTGCGAGTTCAAGCAAAGCGGGAAGCAGCCGCAAAAAAAAACGGGTTGTTTCGTTTGATCTGTTTCGTTTGGTTATCAAAAAATTGTATATTTAAAGCACGTTGGACATCAATTTTCACAACAACAACAACATTTTATTAAACAACAACAATAACACAACAAACAACAACAACAACAATAACACACACAACAACAACAATAACAGCAACATCAACAGCAACAGCAACAACAACAACGTTACATATGAAGATTTTCCATTTCACCTAATAGGTCACGGAGTATTGCATCCGACTGACATGCGTGGTCGTGGTTGTCGGGATTCGTTGCCATTTCAAGTCTTGCCTGGAGCATCCTTACTCTTGCCTCTAGCACCTGTTTTTGTGCCTCCAGCATGTTTATCCTGAGATCTTTTTCATGGCAGTTTGAGCACCCAGAACCGCTTATAACCATATCATCTCGTGTATAACCATAGCATCTCGTGTATAACCATAGTGATGCGTAGGGATTGCACCAGGCTTTACCTCTCGAGGGATCTCGAGAAGCTTACAACCCCCACCAGGCAGTGTACCTGATCTTTGTAGTATAGTATAGTAACAAGTACCGGGGGATTGATCGTTCAGCTAGGAATAGTGTCGCTAGGATTAGAAAACCTAAAGACTAGGTCTAAAGATGAGGGATGATTCTTTTTGTATTTTTTATTTTAGTTTTTATAAAAGCAAATAAAAATCTCGGTTTTGAAGGAGTTGGGCGAAATTAGTTGCTAGTCAACTAACCCAATAACTAAGATGCAATCAAAATAAAATACTAAAAATGAAAATAAACTAAATTAAGATAGAGGTGTGAACAATATATGGGAGAATTGTGTTTACTTAGATTTCACTACTCCCTAGATATCTTTTACATGTTAATTACTTGTTACAGTTGCGTGGATGACGGATTGTATTCCTTAATACCATTCATGGGGTGGCGTACTTACTTCCCCAATCCTATAAGCTCCTACTTCACTCCTATGTCGAGCCGGCTAAGAAGCTCCTAACATGGGATCACTAGAATTCGCTCATGCATTAAATACAATCATAAAAACCTAGTACACATCGGTTTATGTTTCTTAAGACGTTCAAGCATGTTACACAATAGAGATCTGCTAGTTTTCTTAAGCCTAACATTGAAATCATTCATCCATTACAACTATAAACAAGCAATCAACCTATAATAAACATCTAGGTTTCATTACATCTAAGCAAACACATGAAAGATCTAGCCTAGCATGTTAAAATCAAGACAAGCATAAGATATATTCAAACAACACATAGACATATTGAATGAATTGAAAGAGGACTTATCTTAATTGAATATGAAAGGTTTCAAGGGGTGAAAACCCTTGAAAATACTGTTACAAGCGACCTAGGGTTTATTAGGTTCGACCCTAGTATTCTCCACACAAGTTCCTCTCTTAATGAATGAAAAATAGAAAAGTATATATAGATTTTGTGAGGTGACGGCGTCAAGAGCAAATGTCTGACGCCGTCATCTCGCCGCCAAATAAATTCTTGGACTGCCTAGATCTGGGTTTGACGCCGTCACGTGTACTCCTTTTGCAGGCCGTCACCAAAATTACTCTTGACGCCCTTCTCTTGACGCCTTCAGGTTTTCTCTGGGTCGTCATGGATTTTACTCCTGACGCCGTCGTAATTTCCTTCTTGACGCCGTCAGGTACTGTTCTCAGCATGGAAAATTAAGTCTTTGCCGTTTTCTTCACTTTTATGCTCCAAAAACGTCCAAAATGCTTCCTTTTTCAGAATTCACTCCCAAAGTACCAAAAATCACAAAAGGAACGATTTAGGGCAATATTTGATCAAATAAATTCAATTCTGGGCTTAAATGACCCCCTAAAAATGGTTCATTTTTCCCCTCATCATATACCCTTACACTTGAGATTTGCTTGTCCTCAAGCAAATGCGCTTTTATTCTAGTCAAAATACAAGTTAGGGGTCATTTAACACTAATATAAAAGTAATTACAACAAATAATCGTTCCACTAAAGACCAAAGACAAGCACGGAGGTCATATACTAGCACCTCACAAATAGTGTTTAGATACTCACATCTCTCGGGTGTAATAAAGTATATATCACAGTATGGAAATGGAAAACATCTCTCACTACCTGTCATAGCAAAATAGATTATCATAGGCTTGGGAAAGGATCAAACCTCCACCACATGGCGTAAACACCTAGGATAAACTATCAAAGAGGTCTTTTAAAGGCTTGTAACGTTAGGTGTAGGGATATGGAATACACGGTTTTGTTGGATATAGGCAGTCTTTACTGGTGGCGAGTTAATCATCTTGGTTAATTACATGTACAATATGGCGTTGCTAAGCCAAGAATAGACTCGACTTAAGCTAATAAATTAAAAATAACAAAAGCATAAAATGAACATAGAATGAAAAGGGATGGTAGTCCGTATGTTTTTCTCTTTTCTTTTTCTTTTTCTTTTTCTATTTTTTTTTTTTTTTTTTTTTTTTTTTTTTTTTTTGCATACACTCTTACCCTACCATCCAAAATAATACATCATAGGGAATGAATATTCCCCTTACACTTGAATTTTTACATACTTTACAATAAACTAATCTAATGACTCGAATTAAGAAAATCAAAACACTTGGAGTACTTTTAAGATTAACGCACATACGGGGGTTATAATGTGATGTTCTTCCCCATTACTCCATAAAACAAGTACTTTACCCATGAGTCCCAATCGTCCCAAAACAATATGTACAAGGATATGACTCGACTTAGCAACCATGTAATCAATTAGATAATTAACTAAGGGTTTAAACAAATAACAATAATGCACTAAAGATGAGTGCATACACGGAAGGCTAAGGCGATTTGGTTGTACATTTAAGTGGGGTGTAACAAATTCTTTCTTTAAGTAAGATGCTTAAAGTTAGAAACGAAAAGATAGGCTCGGAGGGGTATACTAGGGGTTTCGTGTACTAAAAATGAGTACAGCGCTAAGGTGTGGGAAAAATTAGTTGACTTAACTAGCCAAGTAATATGACATAAATAGTCAAGTAATTATGATACGGGTTTAACACAAGGGTGATCCTAATGCCTCTTATCATGTAGTAAATCCTACTACACGAATGTAGTCTCACTAGCGGTCTCAGGATGCATCACTAACGCAAGTTCTAGAATCTAAATGCTACCGGTACACTCATAAGCACTAATAGTAAATGCTTTTCCTATCAAATCTAAAGGCGAACCTCACATATTTGGGTGGAAAATTTTTTCTGAATAGTACGGTTTTGTGCTAGTCATACAATCTCCTATCCATGAGACGCTTGCTATGGCTAAAGTTTCACTCCTAAATGTTGTTAAAAATTTTAAATTTGGCGCTAAAATTGCACTAACAAGTATTTCTCATAGTTTTATTACGCATCTACCATCAAACAAACAAACTCAAGTGAAAGTGTATCTGTAAGGTATCATCATTTTACCCTCCCCTTACACTTAGGATGAACATTGTCCCCAATGTTCAAGTAAAGAATGTAAAAGTGAAATAAGTAAAACGAATAAAATCAAATACTCCCCTGATTCGCTCGGTATGGATAATAAGGTGGCCAGGTTAGATCTTCCTCCAAGAAAATGAACAATCAAAGCTTCCCTTCCAGAATATAAATCATCTTCTTGTCATACATAACCTGTGAAACCTGAGAAAACAGACAAGGCAACCTCGCGTAAAATCGGCGGCAATCTATATATGCTAACAAATCCTAGAAAACAAAATAAGATATAATGCTTGTGGAATGATGTTTGCAGATTTCCTGGAGATTATAAAACTAAAGATTCAACAAAAACTTTAAGACTCCGTTAGAAAAACAAAACTGGTAAAATTTCCAGAATTTTACACGTGACGCCGTCAAGAGTAAACACGTGACGCCGTCAGAAGTGATCTGCAGAAATTCTTATGTTAAGTTTCCGGAAAATTTCTGGAAAAACTTCGTCCTACTTCCTAGAAAATCCTGCAAAACATCATTATGACTCGATACAAGCATTTGACTCTAACAAATACGAATATACATGTTCATTTAATATTGTGGAGAATCATGATCGAGTTTGTTTCTTAAAAACATATTTGGGGTTTCCCCTTACACTTATCTTTTGCGAAATACCTTTGGATGAAGTTAAGACTAAGCCAAACAACAAAATAAAGTATTTTCACTATTTTAGTTTTGAAACATGATCTACCAACAATAAAAATAAAGCATGCATACGGAAGCAAATAACAAACAAACAAAAATAAAAATAAAAATCACATAAAGCATGGGTTGCCTCCCAAGAAGCGCTTTTCTTTATTTACGAGTCTTGTAGCTAGACTCAAGGTCATGGGTTACTACGTTACTTCATTGTTGGTTTCACTCTCTAGGTCATCTCCTATACCAGTTTTGTATTCCGGATCTAATTGCAAGCATTCTTTGTAGAAACCAAGCATCCTATTCTTCACATACTCTACTCCTCTACGTCTATCCTCATCATTTCTATAATAAGCTGCTTGTTTGTGTTCCTTTTCTATATTAGATAGGAGGCAGTACTGCTCAATCTTATAGGGCATTTGGTAGGCAATCTCATCATTCTCCTCCTTGAACCTAACTATCCCTAAAGTCGGATCATAACTCATCTTAGTGGCCTCAACAAATGGTTTTCCGAACACTACTTGGCTTAGGCAAGCATCTATCACCGGACGAGTATCCTCTACTATCATAAAATCGATCTCATAAGTGAAATTTCCGACAATCACATGCAATCCCTTCACTCTTCCTACAAAATTACTTATCAAATTCTTATTGGGCATCATCCTATAACCAAGTTGTTTTTTCATCACCCAATTATAATAAGTCCTAGTCATGATGTTTATAGGAGATCTAGGATTGATATAAGCTTTCCATATATGCATATGCCCGATGTTGCATGGTATGTTAATCTTAGAGGGGTCTCCCATTTTGATAAGGGGTGTGCCAAGGATATATGGTGTCTCGGGGCCATCGAATAAATCCTTATGATATTCCCGTTCTTCCTTAGTGGGCAACTTATCAAAGTACTCGTCTACAGTCTCTACTTCCTCTAACTCTTCTCCCTTATTAACCTCAACTTCCCTAATTTCATCCCTAGTCTTGGTTTCTACTTCAACTTCATCTTTGTCACTTTCTTTTATATCCTTATCTATTGGCTTAATGGTGACAACATTGACAAAGTGGACGTGTTTGGATGACGAGGGGTCCTTAGTTTGGATTATGTTATTTGCGTCCCTAGTGTCCTTCCTAGGTGTAGTTAATGCTTGGTGGTTGAGGGCTTTCAACAAGTTGTCAATCTTATTGGTCATCTCCGTTTGTTGTTGGTTGAATTCGGTTTCAAACCTAGCTATGCGAGCCTCTTGAGATGCCATAAACTTGGACATCAAACCTTCAAGATTGTTGGTACTACCATAGTTGTTAGAAGGATTGTTGTTGAAAGTACGGTTGGAGGGTGGACCGTTTGGTTGGTAACGATTAGGCGGATTAGAAGAATTGGCTTGATTTTGTTTCCACCTAAGGTTTGGGTGATTTTTCCAAGAAGGGTTGTAGGAATCACCATACGGGTTTGGCTCGGGTTTGAAAGTGTACCATTTATTTCCCGCTTCGTCGGTACGCGAGGATACGTAGTCCGCAAAAGCTGTTCCGGGGAGTTCCACACAATCACGAGTGTCATAGGGACCACTACATAATTCGCATGAAGAAGTGATTTTGTTCACTTGGCTTGAAGGCTTAGGAGCTTCGTAAGATTTCATGAGAAACTTGACTTGGTCCTCAAGTTCCATGATCCTACGGTCGGGAGTGCTAGAATTGTTCGAAGGCAAAGATATTGCCTTGACCGTTTTGTTTAAATCACGGGGATCATTCCAACTTTCGTTGTCATAGAGAGCAAGATCTTCTATGAGTTCCCATGATTGTTCCGCACTTAGGTCACGTAGCTTACCACCGCCCGATTGGTCAATGGCTCGCCTTGTGGAGAGATCGATATGGTCATAGAAGATTTGGACTTTGAGCCAAAGATCTGTGCCATGATGAGGGACTTTTTGGAGTAAGTCCTTGAATCGAGTCCATGCTTCATATAGAGTTTCACCTTGACGTTGTTGGAACATCAAGATATCATTTCTAAGCTTGGTAGTTCTCCCCGGTGCGAAAAATTGAGTAAGGAAACGAGTGGTGAGATCATCCCATGAGGTGATGGATCCCGCGGGTAAACGCTCAAGCCATTGACTAGCTTGATCACGTAGAGAGAATTGGAATAGGCGTAATCGGGTCGACTCTCTAGTTGTAGCATCAAGGTCTATACAATCTATGATTTTAAGGAAGTCCTTGAGATGTTGATTTGGATCTTCGGAACGAAGTCCATGAAATGCACATCCGCTTTGCACTAACCGGATGGTGTCGGATCGCAAGGGAGACACGTTGGCTCCTTGGGTGAGCTCAATGGTGTTTCGGTAGCCTTGGTAGCTAGGTCGGGAATACTCTCCTAGGGTTCGGGGCCTAAGAGGTTGGTTAGCTAGTGGTGGGTTTTATGGGTGGTCTTGTTGTGGTGGGATGATGGGTTCAAAGATATTACCATCGTCCATGATGTCGGATGGCGAAGAGTTACGAACAAAAACACGAAGAAATAAGATAGACTAAAGAGAACCTAAAAATAAAAATAAAATCCTACTAGAAAGGAATCTAGCAAGTAGACCTAATAAAAAGAAATCATAACCTAGACAATAACTATTCCCCGGGCTGCGGCGCCAAAAACTTGATGCGTAGGGATTGCACCAGGCTTTACCTCTCGAGGGATCTCGAGAAGCTTACAACCCTCACCAGGCAGTGTACCTGATCGTTGTAGTATAGTATAGTGACAAGTACCGAGGGATTGATCGTTCAGCTAGGAATAGTGTCGCTAGGATTAGAAAACCTAAAGACTATGTCTAAAGATGAGGGATGATTTTTTTTGTATTTTTTTTAGTTTTTATAAAAGCAAATAAAAATCTCGGTTTTGAAGGAGTTAGGCGGAATTAGTTGCTAGTCAACTAACCCAATAACTAAGATGCAATCAAAATAAAATACTAAAAATGAAAATAAACTAAATTAAGATAGAGGTGTGAACAATATATGGGAAAATTGTGTTTACTTAGATTTCACTACTCCCTAGATATCTTTTACAGGTTAATTACTTGTTACAGTTGCGTGGATGACAGATTGTATTCCTTAATACCATTCATGGGGTGGCGTACTTACTTCCCCAATCATATAAGCTCCTACTTCACTCCTATGTCGAGCCGGCTAAGAAGCTCCTAACATGAGATCACTAGAATTCGCTCATGCATTAAATACAATCATAAAAACCTAGTACACATCGGTTTATGTTTCTTAAGACGTTCAAGCATGTTACACAATAGAGATCTGCCAGTTTTCTTAAGCCTAACATTGAAATCATTCATCCATTACAACTATAAACAAGCAATCAACCTATAATAAACATCTAGGTTTCATTACATCTAAGCAAACACATGAAAGATCTAGCCTAGCATGTTAAAATCAAGACAAGCATAAGATATATTCAAACAACACATAGACATATTGAATGAATTGAAAGAGGACTTATCTTAATTGAACATGAAAGGTTTCAAGGGGTGAAAACCCTTGAAAATACTGTTACAAGCGACCTAGGGTTTATTAGGTTCGACCCTAGTATTCTCCACACAAGTTCCTCTCTTAATGAATGAAAAATAGAAAAGTATATATAGATTTTGTGAGGTGACGGCGTCAAGAGCAAATGTCTGACGCCGTGATCTCGCCGCCAAATAAATTCTCGGACTGCCTAGATCTGGGTTTGACGCCGTCACATGTACTCCTTTTGCAGGCCGTCACCAATATTACTCTTGACGCCCTTCTCTTGACGCCTTCAGGTTTTCTCTGGGTCGTCATGGATTTTACTCCTGACGCCGTCACAATTTCCTTCTTGACGCCGTCAGGTACTGTTCTCAGCATGGAAAATTAAGTCTTTGCCGTTTTCTTCACTTTTATGCTCCAAAAACGTCCAAAATGCTTCCTTTTCCAGAATTCACTCCCAAAGTACCTAAAATCACAAAAGGAACAATTTAGGGCAATATTTGATCAAATAAATTCAATTATAGGCTTAAATGACCCTCTAAAAACGGTTCATTTTTGGCCTCATCACATAGCTTATATTGTTAAATGTGAATAGTACAAGGGTAATATTTGATAAATTCCAATTTTTAATACCCGAGGACTTGTTTTGCCAATTTTGAAACTTGAGGGGTAAAACTTGCCAATTGTAGAAAACTTTCATCCAGGGACTAATAGTGAACATGTTTGATTTCCCAAGGACTCATGTTGACTTTTCTTCCAAAATAAACCTTCAGGGACTAATTCTGCCAATTTATGAAACTTCATGGACTGAAACTGTCAATTGTGTGAACTTTGCATATTTTTCACCTGTTTTCAATCCTTTTTTACCTGAAACGTATAGAAACACTTTCCAAGGATATTTATAGTATTATGTGACATATTTGAGTATTTTTAACTGTTTTTTGCAGTTTAGATGGGTATAAAATGATGAGCATTTAGACACTCATCAGTAAGGAAGAATAACTAAATTAATAAGCAATACAAACACAAATTTTCAACTTAGTACACAAAATATAGCAAATATCATATTGTGTATAAACATGAAATTGACAAACAAGCAATTGAATATCATGACAAGATTGACACTCATGTATCACAAATAAACAAATGCAATCACAACTTTCAATAAGTAAATAACATATACGCACACGACTAAAACAAGTAGTCATTTAGCGTATCATAAAAAGAAATATACTTTTCGTCACTTTGCGTTTAAATATGAAGATGTATGCCAAGCTTGATTAGTTTCCTTTATATATGTAAATCTTACCAAATTCTTTAGTTTCAAAGAATATTATGTCAATGTTCAAAGGATACTAATTTATATTGCCTAATTCAAAAGTTTGAGTTTCTATGTCAAAACGAAACTTAATATTTTGAACACGCTGAAGTATTTGGTTCATTCTACTGACTTGAGATTAGACTAAGGCTATAAGGTTATTTTTAATAAAAAGTAGACTCAATTACCTTTAAATTGATAGGTGGCTCAACTCCTACGGACTTACGGTTAATTTGTTATGAATTTTTGAAGTTTGACAAAAACTATATATTGTGCAGACCAAGGAACCTTACTCCAAAGGGCAAGGAACCCTTCTGAGGGTTCCGCATGATCCGCGGGTACTGTGTTTTGAGACAGATTCAACAAAACTTGTATTTTGACACAAAGAGAACGTGTAGGAGTTACTAGATTTGATAGTAAACATAGAATACACATATTTAACAATATTTTCTACCTATGTGACTTATCTTAATGTTTACGGAGATGATTTTTCCACTAAATTAATAGTTATTCCAAACCTTCTTTTAAAAAACATATTTATCGTATATTAGTTCTAGGCACATAATTTGACACTTACAAATTCTTTTAAGAAATATTTTCTTTTATTTTTTAAGGAGACCTTCAAGCTTGTATACAAAGTAATATTTAACCACAAAATTTCTAAGTATACTTGACGAAACATTTTTCATATTATATACCGCTTCAACGGTAATTTGATACATGGATCGTGCTCCATTTTAAAAACCATTTGTTTTGAAAATAAGAGCAACGTGGCTCTTATTTTCATGTGACTATGGTAAATTTTTTGAGTCTTTAAAGTTATTATTTCATGTGGGCGAATGTACCCTAAAATTCTGTATTTTCTGATTTTAAAAGTGCAAGGGATATAGTGAGTATTAATGTTTGGTCATGGTTAGTATGGAGTCTAGGAGATCCATGGTGGGTCATATGAAACTTAGACATCCATCATATACGTATTACATGGGTTATAGCTTTTAGCTTGGCCATGTGTAACGTGAACTTATTTGTGTTATATAGATTTGTGATTTGTGTTTCTGGAAGCTGCAAAGTTTGAGGTGAGTTCATTGTCCCACTTTTTACTTTGTTTTAAACTTGGGATGGGAATGATGCTTGTGTTAATTGTTTTGAGTTACTGTGATTATGTGTGGTTTAAAAAGCTTGGACTTATAATGTTATCGTATGAATGCTATATGTTGTGATAATGCTATATGGTTTGAATGATGTGATGATAATGCTGTGTGGTCCAATTTGGGGGGGGGGGGGAGTATCCAATTGGAGAGTAATAACTCCTACTCACTATAATGTTGTGTGGTCCGATCGGAGGGTATTAATTACCCATTATTTGGAGCGGGGGTCACGTTCAGGCCCGGATGTTGTGATGTGGATTCAATTGGGGGGATGCTTATCCCGTTGCTCACGCATGCAACCTAATTGATGATGAAATGGGATCGGTGGACACTTTCCATCCAAATGGTTGCCTTTGTGTGTGATGGCTGGTTTGTGAATACATGTAGCTTGTATGATAACTATAATTATTTGTCCAGCAATGTTTTATAATCACAGTGAATCGTTTGCCTATTGTGTATGAGTCTTAAACCTATGAATCTCACCAACATTATGTTGACGTTTTAAGCATCATTTTCAAGTGAGCTTTTTAAGGATAAGATAGAAGGATGTGATTAGACGAGACCTTAGCTGCATTGGAAGTGGTTTATCATCTATGTTTGGACTTATGTAGGGCTGTAAACGAACCGGACGAACACGAACGGAGCCCTGTTCATGTTTGTTCATTTAATTTTAACCGGACAAATAAACGGACACGGACGCTTAAATAGACGAGTTTTCTTGTTCATGTTCGTTTATTAAGAAAATGAATTGTTCATGTTCGTTTATGTTCGTTCATTAAGACAATAAACGAACGCTAAACGAATATAAACGATCGAACATAAATGAAAATAGACAAAGAAACATAAACTTTATTGAATTCTTCACAATATATTGTTTTATAAGTGTTGCTTTGTTTAAACAAACCAAAATTTAAAACTATAAAATTAAAATGTATGATATATGAGCATAAATAGATAAATAAAAATAAACTAACTTTAACGAGCGCTTAATCGGACGTTCACGAACATAAATGAACGAACGAGACTTTTGTTCGTGTTCGTTCATTTAACTAAACGAACGTAAAATATTGTTCATGTTCGTTCATTTAATAAGCGAACGAACATAAACGAACTTTTTACCGAACGGTTCATGAAATGTTCACTGAACGTTCAGTTCGTTTACAGCCCTAGACTTATGTATTGTTTCGGATTTTGTTTTGAGGTATTGTTACAACACTTTGTGTTTGTACTTTGCTCTATTTTTGTGCATGTAGTTATTCTTTATATAGACACCAGGTGTTGTGATGATATCCATGAAGTTACACCCTCGCGTTTCCGCCTTGGCGAGGTGTGACATAAAAAAACAGGGAAAATAATAAAAGAAGGTCGAAAACGTAAAAAACGTAAAAAAATCGGCCAAAAACGTAAAACAACAGATGAAAACGTAAAAATGGACGAAAACGTACAAAAATTGACGAAAATATAAAAACAGATGAAAATGTAAAAAAAATAGATGAAAACGTAAAAAAAAAATATGACAAAAACGTAAAAAAAAACATACGAAATGTGAAACAATGGTTGAAAACGTAAAAAAAAAAACATACCAAAACGGTAACAAACAGACAAAAATGTAAAAAACCTATGAAAAAGAAGAAGGAAAAGAAAAAAAAAAGTACTTCAATAGCACAAAAAATAGTATTAAAAAAATGAAAGAAGTACTTCAATAGCAAAAAAAAAAAAAAAAAACGGTTTTTTTTTCTTACAGATGAAAAGCTTAGATGTATCTCTTCTTTTGAAGACATAGTTTGCAGATGAAAATGTAAAAGCTCTAAATAAATAAATGACACCTAAAATTATGTGACTTCGTTAGTTTACCTGCTCTTGATATTTTTGTCAAAATTTGAATTTGATGTGTATATTATATCTATGTCATAACAATTGTATTTATATAGTATTCAGAATTAAAGACCTTAAATAATAATAATAATAATAATAATAATAATAATAATAATAAAACAAAACCCCTAGGGGACTTTTGTATTTCAAAAAAAGATTATTTCTTTATTAAGTAATATTTTAATTAATTATTATTTTTTAACTTATAAATTTATAAATTTGTTTTATTAATATACTACACAAATAGAAGATAAATATAAAAAAGATAAATACAAAAAATATAGATAAGATGCAACTATAGTAGGATTAAACTTTTTAAGTGATTATCTTTAATACTAAAAAACTATAATTAAAAATCATAATCAAACAAAACAAAGATTAAATTATTTGTTTTTTAATAAATAAAATTATGTTATTCAAAAAAATTTAAAAAAAAACCCGCGCGTGCGCGGGTATTATAACTAGTAATAATAATAATAATAAAACATACTTTTCAATAATCTTATCATTGTATAGATCGACAACATCAATATCATCATAAAATGAATTTAGTAATTTAAACCCGTAATTACTGGAGTGTATGGTGGTGTTGTGTATATTACCAATGAAGGTTTTATTGTTTTAGGGTTTTGGGAGCTGGGTAGGATTGTGCTTGTTGGGAATACGTTTTTATAAAGTATCGGTCATTAGATTTAGAATAGGTCGTTAGTTATTATGGCTCATAATTGTTAGTTTCATTGGGCCACCCAATGTAGTTAGTCCATAGGGCGAACCCTAAGCCTTATAAAGACTATAAGTACCCATTTCCACAATGGAAAGGGTGTTGTTTTTGGTAATATATTTTCTCTTTTCATTTACAAGTTCATTCCACTCTCTCTCTCTCTCTCTCTCTCTCTCTCTCTCTCTCTCTCTCTCTCTCTCGTATACGACTATTACTTATGTGTGATGATGGAAAACGTGACCTAATAGTGCTTTTTGTGTATATTACCTAATAAAAACTTCCACCCATATTAACCTTTATCAAGATGTTCAAATCCGCTCTATCAATTTTGGGTTTTATGATAGTTTTGATGGTTTAGTGAATGCGCATGTAAAAAAAAATGTGTTTAGTATGTGTAAGTTTTGGAGATGACGGTGAGCAATATGCAAGTAAGGGTGGTTTTCCTTCCCCCCCCCCCCCCCCCCCCCCCCCACCCCCAATTGTTACATATGACCCACAAAAGTAATTTTTGATAATTTTTTGACCAAATTGTATTCAAGTTTGATTTTTTATTAACCAATCACATACCTTGATTTCACCTACGTGGCAAAATTGCGCTCTCCTGTTGATCCAATTTTTTTTCAATAAGAAAATTTTGCCACAATCACTCTGAACTGATGTCATTCTTTTATTATACAAAAAATTCTTCTTAAGCAGCTTAAAAAACATAAACAAAAAGAAAAGCAAACAATTTACGCCCCTAAACAGTTTTTAAAAGTTAAAGCATACAGTTTCTTTCTAATTGTAATCTCCATCTAGTATATGGGCCATTGTAATGAACCAAAAAACAGAAATGGGCCCTTCTAAGTTGGGCCATTAACCATTTTATCCAGTCCATATAAACTCCCCATAAGCTCATTTCACATTCTTGTGTGTCAAATCTAGGGTTTTTGTTCCTTTCAGCCGATTTCACCCACCTTCAAAAAAAATGGTATGCTTAGATTTAATTTATTCAACTATAGCTATGTTTTCTTGTTGTGATGTTATAGCTTGTTAATTTGAGATATAAATGATCATTTATGGTTTTTATTTGACTATATTGTTTGTTTATGTTTATAGTGGTTTTAGTGTTTTGATTAGGTGACCAGTGTTCATGTTTTTTGAACTGTAGATAAATGTTTTGTAAAAGTATAAAAATAATATTTGGGTTTTTTAAGGATGTATGATTTAGCACATTAAAGGTGTTGGATTGTTTTTGCGAATTTTTTTCAATAGGATATGATTTGATACTATAAAGTTTCATAAGTATAATGTATAGCTGGGTGTTTGTTTAAGCTTATATGTGGCTTATGAACTTATTTGTGTTTTGGCTTATATTTCATAAGCCTCAATTTTCCGGCTTATTTTGAGACTTGTTGGCTTATATAAGTTTATTACAATATGATAAACTTATATAAGCCAATAAGTTTGAAAATAAGCCAGAAAATTGGGACATATGAAATATAAGCTGAAATCGAACAAGCTCATAAGCCCACATATAAGCTTAAACAAACGCCCCCAGTTGACCTGCACAATTTTTGAAATCTTTTTATTAAGATTGTCCATGTGAAACGGTTTTAGAGGTGTTTTAGACCTTTAGATGTCATTTGCGTTTTATTTTGCCCAATCTGACAAACAGTTGCCGTGAAAATTGTAAATCTCAAAATTTTTTATATGTTGAAGTTGCTGTTTCATTTGGAGACGACAAAAATACACCTGTCACTAATTTAAATAATCAACTATAAATGGCGTTTCAAAACATATTTCCATTGATTTTAAAGACTTCTCACACTTTTTTTAACTTTGGATGTTACAAAAGCTTTCAATTTAATGACATTGCGTCATTTTTTGTAATTTTCTGCAAAAACCTTGTTAGGTTGGCAACCAAGATGGATAGATATTTGGGTGGCTTTTAAAGTTGTTTCATATTTGGGTAGTCTTAGTTAAAACTGAAAAATGCGTGGGTTGTCTGTGCTGGCTATAAAAGTATGTTTAAGAGCTAACAATGTGGATGAGGTCAGGGAATCAACAATCTTCTTGACTTGAGTACATTAGCTTGTTACATTTTGTGGGTTCCATCTTTGTGATGTACATGTACATGCCTGTCTTGTGCTCAATAAGTTTGTCATACGGATTGAGTCCTAATTACTATGTCAAGTTATTAACCCATTGTATGGATTTAGCTGTGTTATTGTTTTCCTTCATTGTGGAACTTCTGTTTGATTGTTATGATTATAATTTTTTTGTTTTTCGTATCATTTGCTGTGTAGTGTATTCTGTTATTACCTTGTATTAATAGTTTGATACCCTTATACAGACGAAGAGAACCAAGAAGGCTGGAATCGTCGGGAAATACGGTATGAATGTGTTTGAGCCATCTTTTTTTTTTTTTTTTTTTTTTTTTTTTTTTTTTTTTATTATTATTTATTTACCTTTGATGGTCAATCAACAGTTGATGTAAATATGAAATGAAAGGCTAGTTTCAGAATTAACCTACTTTACATTATAATAATTGTGTGTTTATGTTAATATATTAGTTTACACTTTCTAGTCATTTTAAAAAATTGAAAAATGTATATGCATCATCTTTCAAAATTCAAGGTTAAAAGCAGAGTAAATACTTTTTCTTTGAATCTGTAAATAACTTGATTGTGTTGTGAAGTTAGAAACTGATAGGATGTCTGGTGAGTTGCGCTTATTTGTTTTATAACACTTCCAATGTTGGATTTGCAGGCACCCGTTATGGTGCTAGTTTGAGGAAGCAGATCAAGAAGATGGAAGTCAGTCAGCACAGCAAGTATTTCTGCGAGTTTTGTGGAAAGGTACATTTATGTGTTTACTTGTAAATGTGACATAACACGAAGCTTATATCTCATCGACTTACATTTCTGGCATTCTTTTGTAGTACGCAGTGAAAAGGAAAGCTGTTGGAATCTGGGGATGCAAAGATTGTGGCAAAGTGAAAGCAGGCGGTGCTTATACATTGAAGTAATGAAATTTCTAACTCTTCACGTTTGATATGATCTCGTTGTATACATTTCCATATTCCATAACACTAACTCCCGTTTTCCCTTTTTGCAGCACTGCTAGTGCAGTTACTGTCAGGAGTACCATCCGTAGGTTGAGGGAGCAGACTGAGAGTTAGATTTGATGGTTTCTTTATCTATTGTAATGGTTAAACTTCTAGCACATTTCAGAAGGTTTTGTTTTTACCAATTTTGGTCACTGTTAAAAAGACCTTGCGAATGGGATTTTATCTAAGGTTTTGAATGCTGTGTGTTTTGTTTAATCGTTGTTGATGTTATTGTTCTTGTTTGTTTTTACTTCCCAGTCTTTACACTTTCAAGCATTCTGCTTGTTGTTTAGGTTAATATCCTATATCTTTTGGTCTGCAATAGGGCCAAGCTTTAACCAGAAAATTAGCGGTAATTAAACAAATCTCTTGAAGACAATCAGATATAAATATAGGATTTGTAGCTGGAATGTTTAACTAAAAAACATTGAAGTTTAAAGGTTAGTTGACTAATTTCACAAAGAAAGTGGTTTTATGTGATTATAGTCTTGGTGGCTGAGCCAAGAACCCCTTTTCATAAAACGACAACAACACTGGAATTGGACTTGCACAAGCTCTCTCTCGGTCTTGTTCTTTGTTAGCAAAGATTCAAAGAATGAGTTTGAATACCCCTTGGTATCTTGTTAGATACTTATATGTATGAAACAATTTATAAACAAATATTTGATTTTGATTTCAGGTTAGATTAGTTAATGTACATACACAGCCAGCTAGGTTTCTGTCAGTACCTATGCGCTAGCACTGATCTACTTAATCAAACTGAAAGATGGTTAAAATCTCTACACACCCATGAACTAGATCACCACAAAATTGGCCTTGATTAGACAATGTCTGCACTGTTTTCTATTCTCTTGTGAAGTTCACTAATTCAGCTTGTGAAAGCAGTTAGTTTGATAGATGATAGATTTTAGCAAGATCAAAACCGTTGCTCTTGTTAGGCCGTTGTTTCTGTACTGCCTTTACGGCAGCAACTCTAGCTGCATTTGCTGATCTATTGGCAGCTACCACTGCTTTGTTAACTCTTTCGTCTACTTTGGCTACATCGTATGCTTTATCAGCTGCTCTTCGTGCTTCCTGAAATATTAAGGAATAGTTAGTTTCCATTAACCATATCAAACACAAAATTGTAGATCCTATATGTGGCAATCTCGGTCCATTTACATATGAATGAGTCAAACGCGTTGAACGGGTTAAAAGTCGTTCAAAATATATTTAGTGCCTACAATATTTAAAATTGTTATGCTTAAACTTTTAATATTAATTTTGTAACCACATCATTCATCAAAAAAAGTTTAATGTTCACAAACAAATACGTTCTGTGCTAAAAACTGACCTACTGCAACCCAACACTTTTAACCCATTATCAAACAAGCTCTGACAATTTCAATTACCTGGACTGCATTAAGAACTCTTGAATGATAGACGACAACAGATGATACTGGATGTGTTGCAGTATGTGAGCTTGGTATATCAAGTATACCATTATTCCAATGGCCAGATTGGGTTTCGCCGTTTCTAAACGTGTACATACCAAGCCCTTGCCTTCTTCCTTCGTGCCATGATCCTTCGTATCTATGCCCATTTGCAAAACTATATACTCCAAACCCATGCATCTTGTCAGCAAAATATTCCCCGACATATCTATCCCCATTCCTGAAAGCAGTGCGGAGTAACAAGTCAGAATGGTAATTAAATCGGTGCCAGAACACACGTAGGTTAACATATTTTCTTCTTTTCATTTAAATAATCTGCGTGAAATATTGGAGTATCTCTTAAAATAACAATTTGATCTACTATCAATTTAGAAAGTCACAAGCACATACATCTCGCCCATGTTTCAACCGGTTTAACCAGTTTGACTCCGCTTCACTTTAGCCAAAGTTTCAAAATTTACCTATTTGACCCGTTTTGAGTAAAATTCTAGCCCAATGGGTAAAAAGAACACAAACACACAATCAAGCCCAAAATTGGTGCTACCATTGGTAAAAACAGGTTTGAGAGGTAATAACCATATGCACCTTGTGCATGTTTCAACCTGTGGTGCGTTGTAAACCCTAAACGCTCTCCCCCTAGGGGAGATTTCCGGCCGCCGGCGATCTCTTTCAAAAAACCCTACCCTCCACATAATTCGATCTCTAATATTCTTAATCTTGTTCTAATCCTTATAACGATTATGTTATTGATGGTTAACTTGTTTAATTCAGTCTTATAACATCTTTTTTATCTGGATTCAGACCTGATCGATTTAGGGTTTCGATTTTTGGGTTTTTTGTTTAATTGCTATTTGTTGTTAGGGTTTGTTTACTGATCGATCTTTCCATTTAACATGGAAGTCGGTTAGGGTTTGGTACGTATTTAATCTATGCCTCGACTTATGTTGAGGCAATCGAATTAAGGATTGACGTGGATCCTTGTGTTTTGTTTTCTTTCAATAGCTAGTTAGGGTTTCTTTTGTTTTATGGAGAAAGTTGGTGCTGCTATGGTCAATGTTGGTAAGGTGGGGGTTAGTTTGAAGTCGTTGAATGTGCAAGGGGATGATGTTTCTGGTGTGAAGCACCCTCGTAATGCTCTTAGGGTTTTAACAAACTCTAATTTGGAATCTGGTCAAACTAGTGATGCTTCTTTGCATACCTTGGATGATGATTTTCCACCTCTTGCTGAGGTTACGGGTTCTTTGAATGTTGATGAACTTAGTGCTTCTGAACTCTTAAAGTCGGTTGAAGCGACAAACTCGCTGTCGTATGTGACTAGGAGGAAACATAAGAAAGCTAATAGGAATGTTGTTGACGATGAACCGGTGGAGAAGACTATTGGTTCATTAGGTGCGGAGTTGAATATTAAGGCAACCAATCATGAGATTAGGGTGGAGCCGATTTCAGATGTGGAGTCCTCTCGTAAGAGTAAGCATGATTTTATTGAAACTTTGTTTGGAGTATCTCTTAAAACTCCAGAGGATATCAATGCTTTTGTTGATGCTGTGGGAGCTGGTAACTATACGGTGTGGGATACTTTGGATGAGGATACTGTTCAGAGGGTTCAGGATGCTGTCGATGGTTTGTGGGCGGCTTTTAAAACCGCTCCGTCTGTTCCTTTGGTTGGTGAGGCTGTATGTCAAGGAGTTAATGTGACTATTCCACGTAGAGTAGTAGAAAAGGTTAGTGCACGCCTTGAGCACACTTTATATGGTTACTTTATTGGGAAGAGAATGGCGTTTCCGGTGGTTGATTACTTTGTTAGAAACAATTGGGCTAAGTATGGTTTGAAAAAGATAATGATGAATGCTAAAGGTTTCTTCTTTTTTAAATTTGATAATCAAGCTGGTTTGGAATCTGTTCTGGAAGATGGTCCTTGGATGATTCGTAACTCTCCAATCATCCTTAAGAAATGGTCTATTGGTACTAGCGTATGTAAGGAAGAGCTGACTCGCATTCCGATATGGGTTAAACTGCATGATGTGCCTATCCAAGTTTTTGAAAATGAGGGTATTAACTTGATTGCTTCATTTCTTGGCAAACCTATTATGTTGGATTCTTACACAAGCTCTATGTGTAAGGATTCTTGGGGTAGAAGCAGTTTTGCTCGGTGTTTGATTGAAGTGGGTTCAGAAGCTGAGCTCGTGGATGTTATCACTATTGGTGTCCCCTCTCTTACAGGGGATGGGTTTTCTAATGAATCTATCCGAGTTGAATATGAATGGAGGCCTCCGAGGTGCACTTCATGTAAGATTTTTGGGCATACCCATGAGAATTGTTCTAAAAAAGAGATTAATCCTCCGGTTGTTACTACTCATAATGTGGTTCCTCCTGCTGCTATGCATGCTAATGATGGTTTCCAAAAGGTGAGTCGTAAGAAGAAAAAAAGTAAAGGCCAGTCTGGTTTAGGGAGTCAGTTTGGTACGTCTGTTAAGCAGACTGTCAGGTATGAGCCTAAGAAGGCTCCTAGTGAACCCAAGAAGGGAGCTACTAATAATGTGCCTACTTCGTCATCTAAGTTGAAGTCTAAAGGTCCCTCATCTAAGGGAGGTGAAATGTCTACATCCAATCCTTATGATGTTCTTGCTACTGAAGAAGATGGTGATGATGATTGTGTGGATAACATGTATGATGAATCAGCTAATTTATTCCCTAACTTTGCTAAAGGTGGAAGTTCATCTTTCACGGATGCTGCTGGTTAGCTGGTTAGCTTGGTTAGTTTCTGTTTCTTGTCAAAAGCTCTAAGTTAGTTTGTTTATCAAGCTGTTTTAGCTTGAGGTTAATGTGGTACTTCAGCCACATTCCATTTGTACTTAAACGTTTTGGCTTTAATATATTTACCAGGGTGCAGGATTACTCCCCTTTACAAAAAAAAAAATGTTTCAACCTGTGCAACTAACTTGACTCAAGCCCCATTTTAATCAACATCTCGAAATTTACCCATTTGACCCTTTTTAGGAATGTTTAACCCAAATAGACCCAGTTTCGGTTGATGCCATATGCAAAATAACACAAACACACGCAAACAACAAAACTGTTACCTGAAATGATAATGACCAAGACCATGTTTAACACCCCACTTAAACTCACCAACATATCTACTCCCATCTTCACACGTATGAACACCGCAACCATGACTCATCCCACTCGACCATTCACCACTATAAACATCCCCCGTATAAA
>JARVZY010000236.1:0-48462 GCA_030686995.1 Artemisia argyi
TTGTTGAGCTTGAGGAGGAGAATTTGAAATTGCATGAAAAAATTCAAAAAGATGACCATGATAACATGGACAAGCGCTTTTCTAAACTAGAAGTTGATAATCTTAACTTACAATTGAAATATCAACATTTAGAAGAAAAAATAAAAATATCAAAGGCTAAGACATCTTCTGATGTTCCAAAAAGGGATGAAAAAATTCAAGCTCACACGAACACGATCCGGTTAATGAGGGCTCAAATTTCCCAATTGAAATCTCCCATGAATGTTGTGATCGACACCCATAAACCAATGTCCGCAGATTCTCAGAATTTTCAACTTCAAATCATAATCAACAAACTTAGACATGAAAATGATTGTTTTCAAGCTAAAAATTCTAAAGTAAAACAAAATTACAAAGAGTTATATGATTCTATTAAGATTACTCGTGATTAAACCAATGAAAAGATAACCTCTTTGCTTAATGAAATTGAGAATCTAAAGACAAAGGTGAAAGGGAAGATGCCAGTCATTGCAAGTGACAATATCAATTCAAAGGTCTGTGAATGTAAAAAATATGCATGTGAGGCTGTTCTTATTCCTCTTCCCCTTAAGAACAATGAGCTAGTCCATTGTCACAACTCGTAATTTCTGGTCCTTTTTCAAACCTTGACAATTTACTATTCACCAGTTACTATTCATTATTTACTATTCACCAATCATTATTCCTCATTTTACTATTCATCATTTTCGGAGTCAGTTTGAGATTTGGAGTTCAAAAATTTTACTATTCATTCCCGAAAGGAAAACACTATTCATGAATATCATTCATTTCATCGTAAACTAAGTTTACGGGTATTCAAATTCGTGTAACCAGTGTGGTTTAGCTGCGAATTCATGCATCATCAGTAAGGACATGTCATATAGACTAAAGTAGTCTACATATCATCAGTTACATCATCAGTTTATTAGGCCATGCACAGATATGCATTATTTCAATATACGTATGTTTAAATATTTAATAAACGTTACCACTCAGTTTTTACTACTAATATATACCCGATACTCCCGTCTACGATCCTAATATATTATGATACTCATTACAATAATATAAAATTTATATTATTAATTTACCCGGTGTTTTTAAATTAACTACTACATTTTCTGTTTAGAGCTTATAACTCCGCCGGTTTGCGATATTTCAATCCGATAATTATTCTAAAACCCAATTCTTGCAAGGAATATGATTTTACAACTTTTACAACTTCGTTAGATTTTATTTCATATGGTCACGATTTATTTCTAGTAAACTCGGTACCCGATAACACCTAATACCCAACAAAAACAATCTAATACTTACACTAGTAGACCAAATCTTTAATTAGCCCACAAACTCTTCCTACCCTCCCCTATTTCACGACTATTGCCCACTCCCTAGGTCCAAGATAGCTTTTGATTTTCTTTGACCAAGACTTACAAAAATATCTACATCTTATACATGTAATACTTCCTTTTTGGTACCAAAACAACTAGCTAAAAGAAAATTTCACATCTCTTTCTCTCCTCTTCACTTGCTCGGCCAAAGAAAAGAAACCAAGAAGAAACCATTATTTTGTGAAGATCAAGTTATAATCAAGTCTTAATTGAACTCCTAGTAAGGGTTTTGAAATAAAAACCTCAAGATTATTAAGTTTTCTTGCTCACAAATCATTAACTCTTCAAGTAAGTGTCTACACAAATTTTGTAATCTTTTATCCTTCCATTTGATATATTTTCAAGTCATAGTAGTAGATCATGCAAATATATATGTTATATATACCACTTTGTACAATAATACTCTTTAATCTTAGATCTATAATTTTTATTAGTAACTTCAATAGATCCACCAAGGTTGGTGATGTTTAGGATCCCATGACACCCTAAGAAGGTGTATGGTAGGATTGAGTACTTGTGGAGTTGATTTAAAGTAGTTTGGTTAAGTTTTGAACTAGTCTCGAACCTTAAACATCGACTTTTCAACAATAGAAAGGGATCTGTCCATTTTTGTAACATTTGGGAAAATCAGTAGACCTGGGGTCTTTTTGGCTTAAAGATTTAGTAAATACATTCAAAAACGAAACCGCGGGGTTTAGAATGAACAAAAACGACCTTATAACGAAGGAGATATGATATTTCTAAGTTTAACAACGAAAAACTATTTTCTTAAAAATATACTTGCTGTCCCACGATTTTCAAGGGCAAACCTGAGGCGTTAGCCGTAATCTAGCCGTCCCAACTTATCAAAAATATTTTAGTATGTTGCCTCACGATTCCGGGGATATATAGAACGTAGAAAACGAGCTCATAACGACCAAGATATACACGTTTGAAACCCGACGAACTCTATTTATTTTGACAGCTTCTAATAGCAAAATACTTCTAAGTATAGAAAAACTGTTTTTGCAAGCAATCATGTTGCGAGCCGATTTTCTCATTGATCAAGACCCGTATGGTCAAAAGTTAAATGATACGGCTACCAGACATTGTTGCAAGGTTTTCAAAAGCGTCGAGTTTCATCACTAACACTTAACGTACAATATTTTGCAACTAGTTTTGTGAGGCCATTTTGGTCATATTTTCAAGGTATGAAAAATGTCATTTTATGATGAAAACATTATATTTAACAATAAAACACCAAACGAGGATCGTGGAGTACCGTTTCAACATATTTACATGAAAAGTGTTTATTAACTTAACGAGACGTCAAAAATATATTTTTCGACGATAAACATTATTTTCAAATTTCACGAGTGGTATCGATAACATACGTATTTGCATGTGTAGCATCATTTCATTGCTTACAGTAGAATCATATTCATTCACATTAGGTTGCGTCTAGTGTTCCCGCCTTTTTGCCACATCCATTACACACTCATTGTTCCATCATATCATGTAAGTTTTTATAGCCCCATTTTCAATTCAATATTTTGATTTCAAATCCCACGGGGGAGAATACATTGCATCATCATTTTTATACGGGCCTAAGTATCAAATCATATGTACATTGCTTAAGTTACCTAGCTGCCTTGTTAAAGTCCCCTATTTATTTATCATGGACCGTTAATTATGCGTAAGCGAGAGTGAGTGGATAGATCTATTGAGGGTGACGCCTCCATCCGTGGTAGTTATTAATGAGTGCTCAAACACTCATCTTTTTTGGTCAAATCTAAACTGCAAAACATACAAAAACACTCAGAAATGCATCAACATACTAAAAATTTTTCAAAATTGTGTTTTATATGTTTTAGATGCAAAATGAGCAAAAACAAATGAAAAACGTACAAAGTTTGCATAATTGGTAGTTTCAGTCCCTTAACTTTCAAAAATTGTCAAAACTAGTCCCTGGATCTTCAAAATATGGAAATTTATCACCAAAGGTCATTTTGAAATCATAAATTGTCATATTTAGTCCTTTGGTGAAAAATTGGAAAAGTTTTGGAAAATTTCAAAATTAGTCCCTGAGTTTCAAACTTTGGCAGAATTAGTCCCTGGTGGGATATTTTTGGATGAAAAATCAATTTTGGTCCTTGGGAAGTCACAAAAGTCATTTTTGGTCCTTGGGTAAAATGTTTGTGAAAATTACAAGTTTAGTCCCCGGAGTTTTAAATTTTGCAAAAATGGTCCCTGTGTGTTTATATGTGAAAAATTAAATTTCAAATCCTTGGGAAAGTACAAGTTGGCAAAATTGGTCCTTATTACAACTTTGGAAAATTTACAGGTTCAGTCCACAAGTTTCGGATACTTACATGTATGGTCCTTGTTGTTTACTAATTACCAAATGGACCCTTGATATTAAAAATAAACAAACAAACCAAACCCAATTCCTTGGCCTGATCCATGAACACCCCAAGCCCAACAAATACTGGCCCAATCCCAAAATAATTAAAAGCCACAGGGTCAAACGGTCAACACCCCGACCACTGTTCACTCACCCCCAACCTCCATGTTTTCTGCATCACTGTCTCCCCCTCCTCTCCAATCACCCACCAATTCCTCACCAAACCTCAATTAATACACCAAACCAACCCTCCCCTCATTAATAATCCCATCTACCAACACCAACTCCACTACAACTGCCAATCCAATATTTCCCGCCAAAACCTAATTTGAACGGCTGAGATCAATTATAACCATCTAATGGCTGCAATTGAGTGGGAAAGAAAGAGAATATCCTTAGGGCATCTATAAAGTCAAGAAAGAAGCCAGAGATGAAGAGTAGTAGTTAATTTAGTATAGTTTAGTGTCGTATTTGGAGTAGTTTAATTTTTAGTTGTATTTTCTAGACCAAATCAATGTGTTAATCATTCTCAGTGTACTTGTGATACATTCTAGCTTTTGAATTCAAGTTTGTATTTTAAATTATCAAAGTTGCAATTTTAAGTCAAAAATTCCATTTTATGTCCTATGCAGTAAAGTTGGTAATCAGTGTTTAATCAAGTCCTTTTAAGCTCATTCACAAGTTTTTAAAAGGGTACAAAGTCTAAGGATTAGTTGAGCTCGACATCTCAAAAATCAAAGAAGTTAGTCCACAAATACAAAAATAACTGTGGTGGTTGATTGAGGCAAGATTCCTTGTGGAATATGGATGTGTATGGTTTATTGACCTCAGGGGAGGTGTAGGAGAAGTTTAGTCTCCTTGGTTTATAATTCTATGCTCAGTGCCCATCTCTTGGAATCATCTGTAAGTACTAAGTCTGATTTTTGCATAGCATTGTGGTTGTAGTTGTTAGTAGTAATTTAGTGATCAATTAATCCCTATTTAGCGTTGTGAATCTGTTTTGAGCTCAAAATCAGTAGCATTAGTTTTCAATTTCATAGTTGTAGTACAATACAGGTTCATTCAGGGGTGTTTGGTTTAGACTGTTCACCCAACTCTCAGTTGTCATTGTTATTTAACATTGTCTCCTACATGTCATTCTAGGCCTATATTAGTGTTATTAACCATAAAATTCAGGGTTCAAACTACCTAAAGTCAAAATACTAGTTTAGGTACCCTCACAGTTAACTGTGAGGGATTTGAACCCCACAAATCATCACTTTAGCTTAAAAGTTGCAAGTTTATCCTAATTTGGTTTCAATTCAGTCTATTACATCTTATTTAATCAGTAAAAGTAGGATCTAAACTCAACAAAGTCAAAAATTAGTTTTTGTTAAAAAGTCAAATGTTCAATTTCTCAAGTTTTCCCAAACTTGCAAGATTTTATATGATTTTTGTGCTTGGAACTAGGAGGTGAAATTTCTTGGGTGTATTGTCTCCCAGCTAAACTCTTGATTTTCACACTCAGCTTATTTTTAATATTTTTTCTAGTGCTTATTTCCTTGGTTTAAAGTACCCTGCAAGGCAAGGGTATGCCCTGCACCATGGTCTGTTCCACAGGGCTGATTTCATAAGCTCATTATGAGCTTGTAAGTGGGCCCTATTCTTTTCATTTTAGCTTTTTGAAAAGCTTTTCAATCCTTCTTACTAGATTTGTGCTTATTTTTGCCTGAGAAAGTTTTGCTCATAGCTTATTTCACCCTTGAAGGTTGCCTGATCACACTTATACACTAAGTTAATCAGTGCAATAAGCCAAAGTTCCAAGGCTTCTCAAATGCTTATTTGTGGGTCTCACACCTTAAGCCTTGGCTTTTTGGAACACCCACCAGCCCAGCTCGCCATTTTAGTCATTTACTTGTGCTTACCAGCTTATCTCATAAGCTTATTTAGCCATCAAAGTCACTGCAGGCCTGCTTGTTGAACCAACCCTTGGAATTGCTTATTTTCATGCTTAAGCTTATTTAGTAGATTTTTCTCTTTGTTCTAGCTTAGTTTCAGTTGATATCACTTGTGTGTATCTAAAACAACCCCTGGTCTTAGCTTAAAAGCTTATCTCAAAGCTTTTAGCTTTGACAGTTGACAAAAGTCAACTTTAAGCTAATAAGCACTGGTATTGCTTATTTCTGAGTTTCAAACATTGTTCCTTTTTAAAAGTTTGTTGTTTTAGTTTATAAATAGATTTGAAAAACAAAAAAACCAGAAAAAAACAAATTTTACAATAAGTGATAGCTTCTATTTAAGAAGTTTAAGCTTATTAGCTTATTTTTATGCTTTTTCCTTAAGCACTTTGTGATTTTAGATTTTTCTTAGGTTCCTTATATCTTAAAATAATTTCTGTAATTTTTTCATATTTTTCTCTTTTCATTTAGTATTTTTAATAATTAATATTAGTTTTTATTAATTAATAATTAGTTAATAAATAATAATAATTATTTAAATAGTCTTAAAAATATATTTTCTGTTTTAAAATTAGTTTTATATTATTTTAGATTTTTCTAAGTTTTAATTTTATTTTTCTAGGCTTATTTTACATTTTCCTATTAGTTAATGTATTTTTAAATAGTTATAATTAGATTTTAATTAATAGTAATTATTTAAAAAGTAGGAAAAATATATTTTAAGTTTGAAAATTAGTTTTATAATATTTTGGATTTTTCCAAATTTATTTTTCATATTTTTAGTGTAATTTCATATTTAGTTATAATTTAGGTTAATTTAAATAATTATAAGTAATTAGAAAATAGTAATTAATTAATATTAATTATATAAATAGTATAAAAACTAATTTTAAATTTCTAAAAAGTTTATTTTATTACTAGGATTGTAAAAATGTGATTTTCATTTTTGTAAGTATTTTATTTTACCAAAACTCGTGTTTTATCTCGTACGTTAACGTAAATTTAAATATAACGTACGCGTTTTTAGTTTTAAATGTTTATGGTTTTTCCTAGCTTCCAGTCTTATTCATATAGCTTGTTTAAACTATTTCATTGTAGATTCCTTAGTTTAATCAATCTCAAACCCCTTTCCCATCCAGATTCACCCGATCACAAACCCGTTTTATAACCATCACACCTCGTCGGGACATAACGACCCGGGGAAACCCCTATACTTCCACGGAGCATTGACTCTAGGCAGTTTGACCTTGTTGACCATTTCCTTGGTCAGTTTAGGTTGACCGTTTAGAGCCAATCAAATTTTGGCGCCGCTGCCGGGGAGGTGTGCGCGCTATTCTAAACGGTTTTGCGTATTAGTGAATCGGGATATACATCCATTGTATAGTTACCACCCTTGTTCATATTATCTACTTATTTTCATATAAAAACAAAATTGTTCACGAAAACTTTTTAAACTCAGTTTTCAACGAACACAAAAAACACAAAAAGATTTCTTTATCATTTGTACAAAATGTCTATCCAAAAATCCAAAAACATTCTCATTTACCCTCTCACATCTTTGATTCTTCATCCCTACCCCTCCCTAGCATTTTGATTCTTTCTATGTCTCATCCACACTTTCTGGTTTGCCAATGGTGTGGTAATCCTTATAATGGTGGCAATTGCCCCAGCTGTGGCATGGTAGAGTCAGGAAATGGGTCTGTCTATAACCAGAATCCCTATTCCTACCATGACACGACTGCTTCATTCCATCAGTTACCACACCATGATACTCAGTAGTTTTACTGTTGTGAGTACTGTGGTGGTTCACATTACAGTTCTGATTGTCAATCGGGAAACACGCTTGTCTATGAGTAGTTTCTTGATAACAATTATAACTCAAGCACATACAACCCACAGCCACATCAGTTTTACTGTTGTGATTACTGTGGAGGTCCACATTCTAGCTCGGATTGTCAAACAAGGAATCCATTTCCTTGTAACAATTACGACTATTCGTTTTCAGACCCACCTCCACAGTACCAAATGACTCACACAACTCCTCATGATACTGAGCAAGACCTTTTACTAAAGGCTCTTGATTTATTGAAAGAACTTAAGGAGGAGTTGGTTACTACATCGTTTCAAAACTCTCGTGAGAAATCTATGGCAGAGTTACTTACTGAAGAACGAGAGGCTAGAAACGAATTGAGCATGGAAGAATTACTTGTCTTAGAACAAGCAACTATAACACGTGCCAAATTTCATCAAGCTGCTCTTCTAGACTGTGATGATGATAGTGATAATGAAGACACCCTTGATATCCTTCAATTTTATAAGGGTTCGTCAGATTCATCATTTGTGATTCCTACCATTGAAAATCAGGGAGAAAATAATGAGACGGAGAACTTACTAGCAGAAGATCAAATGGAACTTGTACAATCCATGAATGCTAGCTCCTCTCATCTCCCTCAGTCTGTTGTTATCACACCCAAAGTTCATACTCACTCTCTAAACATGGGGGATGAGCATCTTAGCACTGTTCCTAATAAGGAATCAGACGAATTAATAAAGTCTAGTGCTGAGATCCTTGTCCCAATCCCGAGAGAGTCACAGGGGACTTTTGATCAAGTGTGTGATATTCCTTCACCCCCTGATAATCCAAATGATCAAATTGAGACTGTCTCTGATTCTAGTGATGATTGTTTATCTTATGGAGACATTGAGTATGTTGATGCATCCCTTCCCCACTCTAATGTTGACTTTCTTCTCGAGGAGTTCACCGATGAACTCACTCACACCAATCCACTTCCATCAGGATGTGATGATGATCTCTTTGATCTCAAAGATGATCTAGAAGAAGTCGAAGCATTCCTTGCCCTAGATAGTTCAACTTCGTATGAAGTTGATGATAACTATCTTGATTCTGAGGGGGATATTCTTTTCCTTGAAAGCTTATTGAATGATGATGATCCATCACTCAATTCCTATCTCAATATCAGGCTTAGTGATTCACCCACTGATAAAAAGTCTTTATCTTATGGAGACATCAGTGATATTGATGAAATATCTTCTGAGCCCATCATTGATCACCTTATCATGACTCCTCCGGAGTTTGATAACCCGGGGGGAGATGCACTCAATCATGAGGATTTACAAATTCCCACCCACCCTCCTGGGATGTTTTTGAGCTTAACCCTTGAAATCCAAACTCAGGCTAATGAGCCTGTTCTCGAGGTGCCTTCCTCTCTTCTTCACTCCTTCGGGAATGAAGACACTATGTTTGACCCCGGCATTTTCATGTATTATTATCTTGAGCCGGATACTTATCTCATCGGTGTGGAACTTTCACGTGCTTTAAATGTTTTTCCAAACATCCTGAATGAAAGTCCGATGGAGATTGTTTCTTCCACATCTTGCTTCCCCAAGGACAAATGAATTCGGGGTCTAGTCAAGCTAGCGACTCGGTAAACAAAAACAGTAGCATGCTTGTAGGGTTTTCACCCTAAGTGTGGGGGAGTCACCCATGCTATGGTTACTTATGAAGTGAAAATACAAAATGGTGTTTTCGACGCTTAGCTTGTAATGTTTCCCTTTTACGTTCAAAATGTCGGCATAATAGCCGGGACTTTGAATATTGAGGACAATATTCATTCTAAGTGTGTGTGGGGGGGGGGGGGGGGTATTTCGCTATTCTAGCGAATTTTATCACATTTTACTATCTTATACCCCCGTTTTTGGCCAAAATTTCAAATATTTTAAAAAAATTTCACTAAAGTTTCAAAATTTTTGTGGTTATCAGTCCGCCATGTCTAACCGACAAAAGGGATTGGCTAATCCAGGAGCAAACGGCTCTTGGTAAAGATATATCAAATCCGTTTATGGCTTGCAATTTGCCCAAAATTGTATGGTACCTCAACTCGCCATATCCCATAAAGCGAATGAGTTGGCTAGCCCGCAAGATTATGGCTTGTGGTAAAGGCTGTGGAAAATCCATAATTGGTAATCAGCTCACCAAGATGTTGACTATTCCATCAAGAGTTGTCTAGTCCAGAAGCAAACGGCTTTTGGTAAAGACTAATCAAATCCGGTGATAGCTGGTGGTTTGCTCAAAATCACACGGTTATCAGGTGTACAACAGTTCTTACATCTGGCTACTCCAGAAGTGATGGCTTTTGGTATAGAGTTTAAAATCCATCAAGTTTTCAAAACAGTTATTGCTAGGGACTAGCAACATTTTAGTGTGGGGGATTGATTAGTGCTCAAACACTCATCATTTTTGGTCAAATCTGAACTGCAAAACATACAAAAACACTCAGAAATGCATCAAAATATTAAAAATATTTCAAAATTGTGTTTTATATGTTTTAGATGCAAAATGAGCAAAAACAAATGAAAAACGTACAAAGTTTGCATAATTGGCAGTTTCAGTCCCTCAACTTTCAAAAATTGTCAAAACTAGTCCCTGGATATTCAAAATATGGAAATTTATCACCAAAGGTCATTTTGAAATCATAAATTTCATATTTAGTCCTTTGGTGAAAAATTGGAAAAGTTTTGGAAAATTACAAAACTAGTCCCTGGAGTTTCAAACTTTGGCAGAATTAGTCCCTGGTGGGATATTTTTGGATGAAAAATCAATTTTGGTCCTTGGGAAGTCACAAAAGTCATTTTCGGTCCTTGGGTAAAATGTTTGTGAAAATTACAAGTTTAGTCCCCGGAGTTTGGAATTTTGCAAAAATGGTCCCTAGGTGTTTATATGTGAAAAATTAAATTTCAAATCCTTGGGAAAGTACAAGTTGGCAAAATAGCTGCTTATTACAACTTTGGAAAATTTACAGGTTCAGCCCACAAGTTTCGGATATTTACATGTATGGTCCTTGTTGTTTACTAATTACCAAATGGACCCTTGATATTAAAAATAAACAAACAAACCAAACCCAATTCCTTGGCCTGATCCATGAACACCCCAAGCCCAACAAATACTGGCCCAATCCCAAAATAATTAAAAGCCACAGAGTCAAACGGTCAACACCCCGACCACTGTTCACTCACCCCCAACCTCCATGTTTTCTGCATCACTGTCTCCCCCTCCTCTCCAATCACCCACCAATTCCTCACCAAACCTCAATTAATACACCAAACCAACCCTCCCCTCATTAATAATCCCATCTACCAACACCAACTCCACTACAACTGCCAATCCAATATTTCCCGCCAAAACCTAATTTGAACGGCTGAGATCAATTATAACCATCTAATGGCTGCAATTGAGTGGGAAAGAAAGAGAATATCCTTAGGGCATCTATAAAGTCAAGAAAGAAGCCAGAGATGAAGAGTAGTAGTTAATTTAGTATAGTTTAGTGTCGTATTTGGAGTAGTTTAATTTTTAGTTGTATTTTCTAGACCAAATCAATGTGTTAATCATTCTCAGTGTACTTGTGATACATTCTAGCTTTTGAATTCAAGTTTGTATTTTAAATTATCAAAGTTGCAATTTTAAGTCAAAAATTCCATTTTATGTCCTATGTAGTAAAGTTGGTAATCAGTGTTTAATCAAGTCCTTTTAAGCTCATTCACAAGTTTTTAAAAGGGTACAAAGTCTAAGGATTAGTTGAGCTCGACATCTCAAAAATCAAAGAAGTTAGTCCACAAATACAAAAATAACTGTGGTGGTTGATTGAGGCAAGATTCCTTGTGGAATATGGATGTGTATGGTTTATTGACCTCAGGGGAGGTGTAGGAGAAGTTTAGTCTCCTTGGTTTATAATTCTATGCTCAGTGCCCATCTCTTGGAATCATCTGTAAGTACTAAGTCTGATTTTTGCATAGCATTGTGGTTGTAGTTGTTAGTGGTAATTTAGTGATCAATTAATCCCTATTTAGCGTAGTGAATCTGTTTTGAGCTCAAAATCAGTAGCATTAGTTTTCAATTTCATAGTTGTAGTACAATACAGGTTCATTCAGGGGTGTTTGGTTTAGACTGTTCACCCAACTCTCAGTTGTCATTGTTATTTAACATTGTCTCCTACATGTCATTCTAGGCCTATATAAGTGTTATTAACCATAAAATTCAGGGTTCAAACTACCTAAAGTCAAAATACTAGTTTAGGTACCCTCACAGTTAACTGTAAGGGATTTGAACCCCACAAATCATCACTTTAGCTTAAAAGTTGCAAGTTTATCCTAATTTGGTTTCAATTCAGTCTATTACATCTTATTTAATCAGTAAAAGTAGGATCTAAACTCAACAAAGTCAAAAATTAGTTTTTGGTAAAAAGTCAAATGTTCAATTTCTCAAGTTTTCCCAAACTTGCAAGATTTTATATGATTTTTGTGCTTGGAACTAGGAGGTGAAATTTCTTGGGTGTATTGTCTCCCAGCTAAACTCTTGATTTTCACACTCAGCTTATTTTTAATATTTTTTCTAGTGCTTATTTCCTTGGTTTAAAGTACCCTGCAAGGCAAGGGTATGCCCTGCACCATGGTCTGTTCCACAGGGCTGATTTCATAAGCTCATTATGAGCTTGTAAGTGGGCCCTATTCTTTTCATTTTAGCTTTTTGAAAAGCTTTTCAATCCTTCTTACTAGATTTGTGCTTATTTTTGCCTGAGAAAGTTTTGCTCATAGCTTATTTCACCCTTGAAGGTTGCCTGATCACACTTATACACTAAGTTAATCAGTGCAATAAGCCAAAGTTCCAAGGCTTCTCAAATGCTTATTTGTGGGTCTCACACCTTAAGCCTTGGCTTTTTGGAACACCCACCAGCCCAGCTCGCCATTTTAGTCATTTACTTGTGCTTACCAGCTTATCTCATAAGCTTATTTAGCCATCAAAGTCACTGCAGGCCTGCTTGTTGAACCAACCCTTGGAATTGCTTATTTTCATGCTTAAGCTTATTTAGTAGATTTTTCTCTTTGTTCTAGCTTAGTTTCAGTTGATATCACTTGTGTGTATCTAAAACAACCCCTGGTCTTAGCTTAAAAGCTTATCTCAAAGCTTTTAGCTTTGACAGTTGACAAAAGTCAACTTTAAGCTAATAAGCACTGGTATTGCTTATTTCTGAGTTTCAAACATTGTTCCTTTTTAAAAGTTTGTTGTTTTAGTTTATAAATAGATTTGAAAAACAAAAAAACCAGAAAAAAAACAAATTTTACAATAAGTGATAGCTTCTATTTAAGAAGTTTAAGCTTATTAGCTTATTTTTATGCTTTTTCCTTAAGCACTTTGTGATTTTAGATTTTTCTTAGGTTCCTTATATCTTAAAATAATTTCTGTAATTTTTTCATATTTTTCTCTTTTCATTTAGTATTTTTAATAATTAATATTAGTTTTTATTAATTAATAATTAGTTAATAAATAATAATAATTATTTAAATAGTCTTAAAAATATATTTTCTGTTTTAAAATTAGTTTTATATTATTTTAGAT
The DNA here is from genome assembly GCA_030686995.1 of Artemisia argyi. NCBI lineage: Eukaryota > Viridiplantae > Streptophyta > Magnoliopsida > Asterales > Asteraceae > Artemisia > Artemisia argyi. The sequence goes on from JARVZY010000236.1 coordinate 13,141, forward strand.
TTTTCTAAGTTTTAATTTTATTTTTCTAGGCTTATTTTACATTTTCCTATTAGTTAATGTATTTTTAAATAGTTATAATTAGTTTTTAATTAATAGTAATTATTTAAAAAGTAGGAAAAATATATTTTAAGTTTGAAAATTAGTTTTATAATATTTTGGATTTTTCCAAATTTATTTTTCATATTTTTAGTGTAATTTCATATTTAGTTATAATTTAGGTTAATTTAAATAATTATAAGTAATTAGAAAATAGTAATTAATTAATATTAATTATATAAATAGTATAAAAACTAATTTTAAATTTCTAAAAAGTTTATTTTATTACTAGGATTGTAAAAATGTGATTTTCATTTTTGTAAGTATTTTATTTTACCAAAACTCGTGTTTTATCTCGTACGTTAACGTAAATTTAAATATAACGTACGCGTTTTTAGTTTTAAATGTTTATGGTTTTTCCTAGCTTCCAGTCTTATTCATATAGCTTGTTTAAACTATTTCATTGTAGATTCCTTAGTTTAATCAATCTCAAACCCCTTTCCCATCCAGATTCACCCGATCACAAACCCGTTTTATAACCATCACACCTCGTCGGGACATAACGACCCGGGGAAACCCCTATACTTCCACGGAGCATTGACTCTAGGCAGTTTGACCTTGTTGACCATTTCCTTGGTCAGTTTAGGTTGACCGTTTAGAGCCAATCAAATTTTGGCGCCGCTGCTGGGGAGGTGTGCGCGCTATTCTAAACGGTTTTGCGTATTAGTGAATCGGGATATACATCCATTGTATAGTTACCACCCTTGTTCATATTATCTACTTATTTTCATATAAAAACAAAACTGTTCACGAAAACTTTTTAAACTCAGTTTTCAACGAACACAAAAAACACAAAAAGATTTCTTTATCATTTGTACAAAATGTCTATCCAAAAATCCAAAAACATTCTCATTTACCCTCTCACATCTTTGATTCTTCATCCCTACCCCTCCCTAGCATTTTGATTCTTTCTATGTCTCATCCACACTTTCTGGTTTGCCAATGGTGTGGTAATCCTTATAATGGTGGCAATTGCCCCAGCTGTGGCATGGTAGAGTCAGGAAATGGGTCTGTCTATAACCAGAATCCCTATTCCTACCATGACACGACTGCTTCATTCCATCAGTTACCACACCATGATACTCAGTAGTTTTACTGTTGTGAGTACTGTGGTGGTTCACATTACAGTTCTGATTGTCAATCGGGAAACACGCTTGTCTATGAGCAGTTTCTTGATAACAATTATAACTCAAGCACATACAACCCACAGCCACATCAGTTTTACTGTTGTGATTACTGTGGAGGTCCACATTCTAGCTCGGATTGTCAAACAAGGAATCCATTTCCTTGTAACAATTACGACTATTCGTTTTCAGACCCACCTCCACAGTACCAAATGACTCACACAACTCCTCATGATACTGAGCAAGACCTTTTACTAAAGGCTCTTGATTTATTGAAAGAACTTAAGGAGGAGTTGGTTACTACATCGTTTCAAAACTCTCGTGAGAAATCTATGGCAGAGTTACTTACTGAAGAACGAGAGGCTAGAAACGAATTGAGCATGGAAGAATTACTTGTCTTAGAACAAGCAACTATAACACGTGCCAAATTTCGTCAAGCTGCTCTTCTAGACTGTGATGATGATAGTGATAATGAAGACACCCTTGATATCCTTCAATTTTATAAGGGTTCGTCAGATTCATCATTTGTGATTCCTACCATTGAAAATCAGGGAGAAAATAATGAGACGGAGAACTTACTAGCAGAAGATCAAATGGAACTTGTACAATCCATGAATGCTAGCTCCTCTCATCTCCCTCAGTCTGTTGTTATCACACCCAAAGTTCATACTCACTCTCTAAACATGGGGGATGAGCATCTTAGCACTGTTCCTAATAAGGAATCAGACGAATTAATAAAGTCTAGTGCTGAGATCCTTGTCCCAATCCCGAGAGAGTCACAGGGGACTTTTGATCAAGTGTGTGATATTCCTTCACCCCCTGATAATCCAAATGATCAAATTGAGACTGTCTCTGATTCTAGTGATGATTGTTTATCTTATGGAGACATTGAGTATGTTGATGCATCCCTTCCCCACTCTAATGTTGACTTTCTTCTCGAGGAGTTCACCGATGAACTCACTCACACCAATCCACTTCCATCAGGATGTGATGATGATCTCTTTGATCTCAAAGATGATCTAGAAGAAGTCGAAGCATTCCTTGCCATAGATAGTTCAACTTCGTATGAAGTTGATGATAACTATCTTGATTCTGAGGGGGATATTCTTTTCCTTGAAAGCTTATTGAATGATGATGATCCATCACTCAATTCCTATCTCAATATCAGGCTTAGTGATTCACCCACTGATAAAAAGTCTTTATCTTATGGAGACATCAGTGATATTGATGAAATATCTTCTGAGCCCATCATTGATCACCTTATCATGACTCCTCCGGAGTTTGATAACCCGGGGGGAGATGCACTCAATCATGAGGATTTGCAAATTCCCACCCACCCTCCTGGGATGTTTTTGAGCTTAACCCTTGAAATCCAAACTCAGGCTAATGAGCCTGTTCTCGAGGTGCCTTCCTCTCTTCTTCACTCCTTCGGGAATGAAGACACTATGTTTGACCCCGGCATTTTCATGTATTATTATCTTGAGCCGGATACTTATCTCATCGGTGTGGAACTTTCACGTGCTTTAAATGTTTTTCCAAACATCCTGAATGAAAGTCCGATGGAGATTGTTTCTTCCACATCTTGCTTCCCCAAGGACAAATGAATTCGGGGTCGAGTCAAGCTAGCGACTCGGTAAACAAAAACAGTAGCATGCTTGTAGGGTTTTCACCCTAAGTATGGGGGAGTCACCCATGCTATGGTTACTTATGAAGTGAAAATACAAAATGGTGTTTTCGACGCTTAGCTTGTAATGTTTCCCTTTTACGTTCAAAATGTCGGCATAATAGCCGGGACTTTGAATATTGAGGACAATATTCATTCTAAGTGTGTGGGGGGGGGGGGGTATTTCGCTATTCTAGCGAATTTTATCACATTTTACTATCTTATACCCCCGTTTTTGGCCAAAATTTCAAATATTTTAAAAAAATTTCACTAAAGTTTCAAAATTTTTGTGGTTATCAGTCCGTCATGTCTAACCGACAAAAGGGATTGGCTAATTTAGGAGCAAACGGCTCTTGGTAAAGATATATCAAATCCGTTTATGGCTTGCAATTTGCCCAAAATTGTATGGTACCTCAACTCGCCATATCCCATAAAGCGAATGAGTTGGCTAGCCCGCAAGATTATGGCTTGTGGTAAAGGCTGTGGAAAATCCATAATTGGTAATCAGCTCACCAAGATGTTGACTATTCCATCAAGAGTTGTCTAGTCTAGAAGCAAACGGCTTTTGGTAAAGACTAATCAAATCCGGTGATAGCTGGTGGTTTGCTCAAAATCACACGGTTATCAGGTGTACAACAGTTCTTACATCTGGCTACTCCAGAAGTGATGGCTTTTGGTATAGAGTTTAAAATCCATCAAGTTTTCAAAACAGTTATTGCTAGGGACTAGCAACATTTTAGTGTGGGGGATTGATTAGTGCTCAAACACTCATCATTTTTGGTCAAATCTGAACTGCAAAACATACAAAAACACTTAGAAATGCATCAAAATATTAAAAATATTTCAAAATTGTGTTTTATATGTTTTAGATGCAAAATGAGCAAAAACAAATGAAAAACGTACAAAGTTTGCATAATTGGCAGTTTCAGTCCCTAAACTTTCAAAAATTGTCAAAACTAGTCCCTGGATATTCAAAATATGGAAATTTATCACCAAAGGTCATTTTGAAATCATAAATTGTCATATTTAGTCCTTTGGTGAAAAATTGGAAAAGTTTTGGAAAATTACAAAACTAGTCCCTGGAGTTTCAAACTTTGGCAGAATTAGTCCCTGGTGGGATATTTTTGGATGAAAAATCAATTTTGGTCCTTGGGAAGTCACAAAAGTCATTTTTGGTCCTTGGGTAAAATGTTTGTGAAAATTACAAGTTTAGTCCCCGGAGTTTGGAATTTTGCAAAAATGGTCCCTAGGTGTTTATATGTGAAAAATTAAATTTCAAATCCTTGGGAAAGTACAAGTTGGCAAAATAGCTGCTTATTACAACTTTGGAAAATTTACAGGTTCAGCCCACAAGTTTCGGATATTTACATGTATGGTCCTTGTTGTTTACTAATTACCAAATGGACCCTTGATATTAAAAATAAACAAACAAACCAAACCCAATTCCTTGGCCTGATCCATGAACACACCAAGCCCAACAAAAACTGGCCCAATCCCAAAATAATAAAAAGCCACAGGGTAAAATGGTCAACACCCCGACCACTATTCACTCACCCCCAACCTCCATGTTTTCTGCATCACAGTCTCCCCCCTCCTCTCCAATCACCCACCAATTCCTCACCAAACCTCAATTAATACACCAAACCAACCCTCCCCCTCATTAATAATCCCATCTACCAACACCAACTCCACTACAACTGCCAATCCAATATTTCCCGCTAAAACCTAATTTGAATGGCTGAGATCAATTATAACCATCTAACGGCTGCAATTGAGTGGGAAAGAAAGAGAATATCCTCAGGGCATCTATAAAGTCAAGAATGAAGCCAGAGATGAAGAGTAGTAGTTGATTTAGTATAGTTTAGTGTCGTATTTAGAGTAGTTTAATTTTTAGTTGTATTTTCTAGTACAAATCAATGTGTTAATCATTCTCAGTGTACTTTTAAAACATTCTAGCTTTTGAATTCAAGTTTGTAGTTTAAATAATCAAAGTTGCAATTTTAAGTCAAAAATTCCATTTTATGTCCTATGCAGTAAAGTTGGTAATCAGTGTTTAATCAAGTCCTTTTAAGATCATTCACAAGTTTTTAAAAGGGTACAAAGTCTAAGGATTTGTTGAGCTCAACATCTCAAAAATCAAAGAAGTTAGTCCACAAATACAAAAATAACTGTGGTGGTTGATTGAGGCAAGATTCCTTGTGCAATATGGATGTGTATGGTTTATTGACCTCATGGGAGGTGTAGGAGAAGTTTAGTGTCCTTGGGTTATAATTCTTTGCTCCGTGCCCATCTCTTGGAATCATCTGTAAGTACTAAGTCTGATTTTTGCATAGCATTGTGGTTGTAGTTGTTAGTGGTAATTTAGTGATCAATTAATCCCTATTTAGTGTAGTGAATCTGTTTTGAGCTCAAAATCAGTAGCATTAGTTTTCAATTTCATAGTTGTAGTACAATACAGGTTCATTCAGGGGTGTTTGGTTTAGACTGTTCACCCAACTCTCAGTTGTCATTGTTGTTTAACATTGTCTCCTACATGTCATTCTAGGTCTATATAAGTGTTATTAACCATAAAATTCAGGGTTCAAACTACCTAAAGTCAAAATACTAGTTTAGGTACCCTCACAGTTAACTGTGAGGGATTTGAACCCCACAAATCATCACTTTAGCTTAAAAGTTGCAAGTTTATCCTAATTTGGTTTCAATTCAGTCTATTACATCTTATTTAATCAGTAAAAGTAGGATCTAAACTCAACAAAGTCAAAAATTAGTTTTTGTTAAAAAGTCAAATGTTCAATTTCTCAAGTTTTCCCAAACTTGCAAGATTTTATATGATTTTTGTGCTTGGAACTAGGAGGTGAAATTTCTTGGGTGTATTGTCTCCCAGCTAAACTCTTGATTTTCACACTCAACTTATTTTTAATATTTTTTCTAGTGCTTATTTCCTTTGTTTAAAGTACCCTACAGGGCAAGGGTATGCCCTGCACCATGGTCTGTTCCACAGGGCTGATTTCATAAGCTCATTATGAGCTTGTAAGTGGGCCCTATTCTTTTCATTTTAGCTTTTTGAGAAGCTTTTCAATCCTTCTTACTAGATTTGTGCTTATTTTTGCCTGAGAAAGTTCTGCTCATGGCTTATTTCACCCTTGAAGGTTGCCTGATCACATTTATACACTGAGTGAATCAGTGCAATAAGCCAAAGTTCCGAGGCTTCTCAAATGCTTATTTGTGGGTCCCACACCTTGAGCCTTGGCTTTTTGGAACACCCACCAGCTCAGCTTGCCATTTTAGTCGTTTACTTGTGCTTACCTGCTTATCTCATAAGCTTATTTAGCCATCAAAGTCACTGCAGGCCTGCTTGTTGAACCAACCCTTGGAATTGCTTATTTTCATGCTTAAGCTTATTTAGTAGATTTTTCTATTTGTTCTAGCTTAGTTTCAGTTGATATCACTTGTGTGTATCTAAAACAACCCCTGGTCTCAGCTTAAAAGCTTATCTCAAATCTTTTAGCTTTGACAGTTGACTAAAGTCAACTGTCAAGCTAATAAGCACTTGTAGTGCTTATTTCTGAGATTCAAACATTGTTCCTTTTTAAAAGTTTGTTGTTTTAGTTTATAAATAGATTTGAACCAGAAAAAAACCAGAAAAAAAACAAATTTTACAATAAGTGATAGCTTCTAATTAAGAAGTTTGAGCTTATTAGCTTATTTTTATGCTTTTTCCTTAAGCACTTTGTGATTTTAGATTTTTCTTAGGTTCCTTATATCTTAAAATAATTTCTGTAATTTTTTCATATTTTTCTCTTTTCATTTAGTATTTTTAATAATTAATATTAGTTTTTATTAATAAATAATTAGTTAATAAATAATAATAATTATTTAAATAGTCTTAAAAATATATTTTCTGTTTTAAAATTAGTTTTATATTATTTTAGATTTTTCTAAGTTTTAATTTTATTTTTCTAGGCTTATTTTACATTTTCCTATTAGTTAATGTATTTTTAAATAGTTATAATTAGTTTTTAATTAATAGTAATTATTTAAAAAGTAGGAAAAATATATTTTAAGTTTGAAAATTAGTTTTATAATATTTTGGATTTTTCCAAATTTATTTTTCATATTTTTAGTGTAATTTCATATTTAGTTATAATTTAGGTTAATTTAAATAATTATAAGTAATTAGAAAATAGTAATTAATTAATATTAATTATATAAATAGTATAAAAACTAATTTTAATTTTCTAAAAAGTTTATTTTATTACTAGGATTGTAAAAATGTGATTTTCATTTTTGTAAGTATTTTATTTTACCAAAACTCGTGTTTTATCTCGTACGTTAACGTAAATTTAAATATAACGTACGCGTTTTTAGTTTTAAACGTTTATGGTTTTTCCTAGCTTCCAGTCTTATTCATATAGCTTTTTTAAACTATTTCATTGTAGATTCCTTAGTTTAATCAATCTCAAACCCCTTTCCCATCCAGATTCACCCGATCACAGACCTGTTTTATAACCATCACACCTCGTCAGGACATAACGACCCGGGGAAACCCCTATACTTCCACGGAGCATTGACTCTAGGCAGTTTGACCTTGTTGACCATTTCCTTGGTCAGTTAAGGTTGACTGTTTAGGGCCAATCAGTTATACCAACAGTCAAACGGATGCATTTCATTTCTGTCATATTAGAGTGTTTGGCAGGACACTCTGGAGGGGCATATACTTCATCAGTCTAGCTTCGGGGTCATGAGCTTAAGAGCCAATGTACAATTTTATTAATTATGTGACATTTTGTCATGCACTTTATACTTGAGGTTACCGCACAACATTTCATTTTAAAAACCTATGGATCTCACCAACATTATTGTTGACCGTTTTAGCAATGTATTTTCAGGTAATTAAGGTAGCTCATGTGGCATTGATGCGTGGGAATCGCAACTGGCTTTACCTATCGAGGGATCTCGAGAAGCTTACAACCCCCACCAGGCAGTGTACTTGATCGTTGTAGTATAGTATAGTGACAAGTACCGGGGGATTGATCGTTCAGCTTAGGAATAGTGTCGCTAGGATTAGAAAGCCTAAATACTAGTTCTAAAGGTGAGGGATGATTATTTTTTGTGTTTTTATATTTTTATGAAAGCAAGTAAAATCTCGGGTTTTGGAAGAGTGGGCGGAATTAGTTGCTATTCAACTAACCCAATACTAAGATGCAATCAAAATAAAATACTAAAAATGAAAATAAACTAAATTATATTAAAGTTGTGAGAAGTAATTGGAGAAAATGTGTTTACTTAGATTTCACTACTCCCTAGATATCTTTTACATGTTAATTACTTGTTATAATTGCATGGATGACGGATCGTATTTGTTGATCCCAGTTGAGCATAAACGATCTTGTATAGAAGTTAACTTGAATAAACACTTAAGCTTAAACGCGGAATATAAAAGCTTAACTTAAGAAGATTAACGATTCACTTTCAACACCTCAATATTATTAATACGAGCACTCGACAATGCTAAGGTTTTACAACCTTGAAGTGTAAACTAATACGTAATTATGTCACATCTAAACTAACCCTAGGAACCTCCTTTTATAGGCCAAGGAGTCCTACTAGGTTTACAATACCTTTCTCTACAAGATAAGAATAATCTAAATAGATATAATATACACAGAATCTATTCCATAATTATCCTATCGTATACAATGTTAATCCTTTCAGCAGTCGTTTCACCAAGCAGCAGTTTGTCTTCAGCAGCAAAGTCATTAACACTAGCAGCAATTTCATCATAGCAGCAGTATTACTTAGCAGCAGTATCACATAGCAGCAGTGTCACTTGGTCAAAACCCAACAATCCTCCCCTAAACTTAATATTTATTTCTAAATATTCAAGTTTCTTCAAACTTGAAAATATCACAAGGAGGATGCTTCCAAACACTTCAACTCTTGAGCATTCAGTTGATCAAATATCTTCTTATACTTTGACAGCAAATTGAATGCTTGATCATCAGAATCATAGACTTTCTGCAACTTAAGTGATTTTTCACCATTAACCATCTGATTGACAATATTCTAGTATCTTACCACTGGGTAATCCATTTCAGCTAGCATATACAAAGTAATTGGTCCAATATCTAACACATGAACTCCAGAATCTTGAAAGAATCTCCATTTTCTTACTTTGTATTCTACTATCTCTGTCCATTCAGAATCATCCTTTGAAGGTTCAAACATAAGTTTAAGAGCTCTCCACATAACATTATCAGAAGAAGTTATGATATGATCAATTTTCTCTATTTCATACTTTTTACCATCAAACTTCTCATCTCCAAACTTTGCCTTGTATAACTTCCACAAGTCTTCAATATCCTCTCTATCAAAGTAGTGTAACATCTGTTGAAATCTAAGAAACCTGTGAGTCTTACCATCAGATCTCTGGATATCATGAAATGCTCTAATGTTAGTATCATATCCTGTAGTTACTTTGATAATAGGATATTTGATTCCTAATGGTTTTGCATCAACTACTTCAGGATCTTCCATCTTGCCAACCATAGTGTAACCCTTCAATTATTCTTTTTGATGCTCAAAAGGAATGTGATCAAGACCATGTTTAAATTTATCTCCTTCAGGCATAGAACTACTACCTTCACCTATCCTTCTTTTCTTCTTTGCAATTGATTTTTGATAAGCACCCTTTCTTTTATCACCTTGCATAGAAAAAGTAGTTTTTGTAGTATCACCATCAATCTGTTTAACAACATCAGCTTCTTGAACATGCTCTGCTTCAGCTACCTTTTCAGGTACCAACTTCTTGTTCATCTGAGCAATCTGTTCCAAGTCCTCAGCACATCCCATAGGATAGAAAGTATCTGTTCTTCTCTTAGCTTGTTGATACAAGTCAAAAACCTCTTTATCAGAATAAGATTTCAACTCTATCAATTTCCATCCAGCCATATTCTTTAGATATCTTTCATATTCTTTTCTTTGTTGTTTAACAGTTGGACCTTTAAGTATCTTTATCTTCTTTCTAGCAGCATCATTCTGCTTTCTCTTCTTGATAGTGAACTCCTTATACCAGGATTGCACATCAAAAGTTGAAGTTTCATTACCTTCCTCTTTGATCAACTTTTGGAGTTCAATATCAGCATCAATTCTGATCTTCTCATTGACCCATTCATCATACTTCCTTAACTCTTCAGCCTGTCTTTTCTCTTCTTCCAAAAGTAACTGTTGATCATCATCATGTAATTTAAGTGCAACAACAGAATCATATCCACTTAGAAGTTCCTTAGGCCAAGAATCAAAAGGTATATCTGTGAAATCAATGCCTTTATACATCCACCTCTGAATATCAACTTGCTTGCCTTTACCCTTATCTGTAGAAGATGATATGATTGTCTTCCTTTGAGTAGCAGCAGGTTCTCTTATTGTTATTCCTTTTTGAGGTTTTCTTGTTACTGATGATGTGATTGTTGTTGTGATAGGTTGTGGTAATGATTGAGTTGGTAGTTGTGGTGTATGTTTAGAAGTAGAGTCATCAGTAGTTTTCTTACTTAGCAAAACCATTGCCTCTGCAGCAGCATTGTCCATAGACCCAGCAGCAGAGTCTTGTACTTCAGCAGTATTCACTATTCCACTAGCAGCAGAACCAGAAGTATCCTTAGCAGCAGAATCATGAAAAGTAGTAGAGTCAGCAATAGCAGCATTTTCAACATGTTTTACCACTGAATCTTCCAAAGTCTTTAACACATTACCCATCAACCCTGTTGCCTTCACTAGTTGCTCAGACTCCAAAGTTTTAAGAGTTTCTACCACCTTTTTTTGTGCAGCAACCATCTTTTCCATAACAACTTCATTCCCTGATTTATCAGCAACCACAAAGTCTTCATCATCCTGAGGACTATCCACATCCATCTCTTCAATCACTGGAACCTCCCCTGAAACTATTCTAGTATCCATATCTTGAACATTTTCAATTTTTTCAAAATTTACCTCCCCTGAACCCATTGTATCATCATTCCTTTTCTGCTTCATTTGGTATTGCAATACCTTCTTCAGTTTCCTTAGGTTTATCATGAGAAACAACATCATCTTGAGGGCTTTGTTCTTTCTGAAAGGGTACAAAGGTTGGACCAATCTTCAATTTCTCAATCACAACAAACTCTTCCTGTGGTTTATCAACATTGACAATTACAGGAACATAATTCATTGTTTTGGCAAGAATATCAACATCAAATAACCATTCTGGTCCTTTCCCTGCAGAATTATATGTGTTTTCACTAAACTTGATATGCAGATTCTTCTCTACATGTTTGGTTCTCTTATTATATACCCTGAAGGCTTTACTATTAACAGAGCAACCAACCAAATTTCCTTCATCAGCTTTTTCATCAAATTTGCCTAGCTGATCCTTAGTGTTTAAGATAGTAACAGGACATCCAAATGGTTTGAGAAAATCAATCATTGGCTTCTTTCCATGAAATAGCTCATATGGAGTCTTGTTATGAGGCTTGACTACCTTACTTCTGTTCTGCACAAAGCATGCAGTGTTCACAGCTTCAGCCCAAAAAGGTACAGGTAGTTTTGAATCAGATAGCATAGTTCTTGCAGCCTCAATAAGTGTCCTGTTTCTTCTTTCTGCTACACCATTCTGTTGTGGAGTTCTTGCTACACTGTACTGTCTAAGTATTCCTTTTCCCACACAGAATTGATTCATCTTACTGTTCTTGAACTCAATACCATTGTCACATCTGATAATCTTCACCTTGTCATTGTGAAGGTTTTCAACTCTTGTAATGAAAGCTTTGAGTATTCCTAGAGTTTCATCTTTGGTGGCTAGAAAGAACACCCAAGTAAACCTGCTAAAGTCATCAGTGACAACAAGACAATATGACTTCTTATTCAAACTTTTTACAAATACAGGCCCAAATAAATCCATGTGTAGCAAGTGTAGTGGCTCAGTATTTGTGTTTACTATCTTGGACTTGAAAGAAACTTTGTGTTGTTTACCCTTTTGACATGCAACACAAGTTTCACAATTCTCAAAAGTCTTTGTAGGCATCCCTCTCACAAGATTTCCTTTCACCAATTTGTTCATAGTCTTGTAGTTCAGATGTCCCAATCTTCTATGCCATAATTTGGACTCATCAATAGTGGCCTTTGCAATTAGACAAGTCAAAGCCCTCTTAGGAATAATATTCTTAATATGGTCATTGTATATATTTTCCTTTCTAGGGACCTTCAGAAGCACAAATTTGTCATCTGGCAATTGAAAATCAGGAGAAAGAATCATACACTCAGTGTCTATAAAGAGAACAAAATTCTTTTTGTCACACATTTGTGAGACACTAAAAAGGTTAAACTTAAGTCCTTTCACAAGGAACACCCTCTCAAAGTCCAAATTTCCAGTTCTTAGAGTTCCTATTCCAACAATCTTTCCACCTTTTAGATCATTCCCAAAAGCTATATAACCACCATCAAAAGCCTCAAGATCTTCAAGTTGAGACTCATCTCCTGTCATGTGTCCAGAGCATCCACTGTCAACAATAACCATATCCTTAAGCTCATCCAGTAGATTGACCTGCACATGAAAAATAGAGAAATTAGTTTCTCTTGGGGACCCAAGCCATTACTGACTTGGATCTGCCTTGTGCATCAACATAATCAAATTTCTTTAAATCACTTGATGCACTACTATTCTTGGAAACAGTATTTAAAACATTTGATTTTGGTTTCCAAGTCCAGTAAGCTGAGGCCTTAACAGCATAAAAGTGATTACCAACAACTGTATTTGGAAGATGTTTTGGCTCAGAAGTAGAATGTTTTGCATTAGAAGCAGATTGCTTACTAGCAGCAGAATGCATACTAGCAGCAGAGTGCTTACTAGCAGTAGAGCCAGTGGAAGAACCAGTTGTATTTTTGAAAACACCATTTGTTTTAGCAGCATAAATAGATCTAGTTACACCAGATCTCAATAACACAGCTCTTGGAACCATATTCCTATTAGGATGAGAGTGAGTCTTTTTAGTAACATATTTGTGATTCACCCTAGTGTATTGATTCCATACAGGTTTTGGGTGTTCAGGACATCTACCAATCAAGTGGTCAAAGCTACCACACTTATAACAAGCCTTCTTTTGTAATTGAAACTGACTACCTAATCTGTGTGAAACTAGGTTGTTAAAGTTTCTCTGGTTACCCCTAGGCTGATTATCAAAACATCTCATTTGTTCTCTAGGCATCTCATTGTACTCTACCATTCTCCTAGAGAGTTTATTTCCTAATACAGGCTTAACAAACTTTACCTGTTCTACATTAGGTTTAACCTGAGTAGGAATTTCTTCCTTTTTAACTGTTAGTTTTGGTTTAACCTGTTCCTCTTCACTGTCACTATCAGAATACCATTCTTCTGTAGTAGGAGCTTTAGGGAATTTTCTAGTCTCAACCTTAGGTGTTTCTAAGACACTTGTGCTACTTTCACCTACAGGTTTTCCAATTTCTAGCTCACTAATGAAGGATAGCTCTTTTCCTGGTGGAGCATAAGCACTTTTGGCTGGAGGGGCCACTTCATTATATCCAATTCCACTGCCTTTTCTCATCAAGGTGCTCTCTATAGACTTATGAACCAAATCAGAAGCAAATTGTTGTTTTTGTACTCTTACTACATGTATTTCTTTTTTAGCAAGAGCAGCCTCTTTATCTTTTTCAGCTTCTTCTAACTTATTTTTAAGAACTTCTACTTCACTGTTTTTCTTAAAAATTTCTATATCTCTGAGATTAAGTTGATCTACATATTCTTTTTCACACTCTTTGAGATATTCTAACCTCCTCTCAACATTTTGAATACCTACTTTGTAACCTAAGTTATCAAGTTTTAGGTGTTCAACTTCTCTATTTAGACTCTCATTCATGGCCTTAAGTACTTCTATAGTGTCAGAACAAGATTTAACAGAACAACCAGATGATTCAGAGTCATTAGATACCTCAGAGTCAGAGCCTGATGACGAACCATATGCCATAAGTGCAAAGTTATGCACTTTGGGTTGAACAGCAGCAACCAAAGAGAAATTTGGTTCTTCTTCAGCCATATCACTCCAGTCATAATCTCCCAGCCCATCACATGACACAAGTGCAGTCTTTGATTCTTCAGTCTTCTTTGGAACATCAACATTCTTCTTTGGAGATCTACACTCTCTAGCAAAGTGTCCCTTCCTGTTGCAATTGTAGCATTCAATCTTAGACTTGTCAAACCCTGGACTCTCCTTAGCCTTGTATTTGACTTCTCTTCCAGCCTTTTTCCAGAACTTTCTTGCTCTTAAAGTCAACATTGCCATTTGCCATTTGAGATCAATTTCTTCAAGATCATCTGGATCAATATGATCCATATCTTGATTTATGACATGTGACCTTATAGTAGTAGTAAGCTCAGCCAAGAATGCACATAAAGCAACATCACTGGTAGAAATCTTGTCATTTGAACCAGTAGCAGATCCATCAGTAGTAGAGACTCCATAAGCAGTAGAGTGAGTTTCTTGAGTCTCTTTGGATTTTGAAGACACAAAAGCAAGATTTTGTACACTAGAAGATGAAGTAGAAGAAGTAGCCAATTCAGATTCATACACCCTTAAATTGTTGTAGAGGCTCTCCAACTTCATTGTTTCAAAGTCAGGCTTATTCCTCCACACCACTGTATGCGTACTCCATTCAGGTGCAAGAATTCTTAGGAACTTGAGATTCACATCTTCCTGTGGAACAACATAACCAACAAGCTTTAGATGACTAACTAGTTGATTTAGCCTGTTGTATGTGCCAATTATCTTTTCTCCAGATTCAGAAGTAAAATTTTCAAACTGATGCTTCAACATGTTCTTCCTGGATTTCTTAGTAGCATCATTCCCTCCAAACCTGAATTCCACTGCATCCATCAATGCTTTTCCTGTTTCACAATCATCAAAGTCCATTTGAAATTCATTAGGTATTCCCATTAAGAGAATACTATGAGCCTTGATTTCCAGCTTCCTTGTTGCATTAGCTTCAGCAGACTTAATTGGTATCTCCTTACCATCAGCACTCTTCTCTGGTTCAGAATCACCATTAACAATCACATTCTACATGTTGAAGTCGATCATACGAATGTATTGTCTGATCCTCCTCTTCCATAGCTCATACTCAGAAGGATTGAGCATAGGTACCCTTGAAGCAGTCACCATATGAGTTTCATCACCCATCTTAAGCAAACGATTTGGAACAGCAAACTTTAAAGAAACAAAATCTTCTTGATAATAACTTCTAGATCACAAGCTCTGATACCACTTGTTGATCCCCGTTGAGCTTAAACGATCTTGTATAGAAGTTAACTTGAATAAACACTTAAGCTTAAACGCGGAATATAAAAGCTTAACTTAAGAAGATTAACGAATCACTTTCAACACCTCAATATTATTAATACGAGCACTCGACAATGCTAGGGTTTTACAACCTTGAAGTGTAAACTAATACGTAATTCTGTCACATCTAAACTAACCCTAGGAACCTGCTTTTATAGGCCAAGGAGTCCTACTAGGTTTACAATACCTTTCTCTACAAGATAAGAATAATCTAAATAGATATAATATACACAGAATCTATTCCATAATTATCCTATCGTATACAATGTTAATCCTTTCAGCCGTAGTTTCACCAAGCAGCAGTTTGTCTTCAACAGTAAAGTCATTAACACTAGCAGCAATTTCATCATAGCAGCAGTATCACATAGCAGCAGTGTCACTTGGTCAAAACCCAACAGTATTCCTTAATACCATTCATGGGGTGGCACACATAACTCCCCAATTCTATGAGCTCTTATCTCCTCCTACACCATGCCCAGCACAACTATAGGGATTGTAAATAGTGGCTCATGCATTAAATACAACCAATAAAGACCTAGTGCGCCTCGGTTCATGTTTCTTAAGACGTTCAAGCATGTTACCATTTGGAGATCTGCCAGTTTTCTTAAGCCTAACATATAAATCATTCATCCAAAACAAGAAAAAACAAGTAATCAACACATAATCAATATCTAGGTTTCATTAGATCTAAGCAAACACAAAAGAGATCTAGCCTAGCATGATAGAATTAAGACAAGAAGAAGATATAGACAACCAACACATAGACATATTGATTGAATTAGAAGAACACTTATCTTGATTAATCATGCAAGGTATCAAGGGGTTGGAACCCTTGAAAAACCTGTAAAGTTACACCAAAATCGTACTTAGGGTTTCTCTTCAAAACTTCTCTCCTTAATGTGTGAAAAATAGAAAACTGTATATAGAAAAATAGGTCTGACGGCGTCAAGACAAACAATGTGACGCCGTCACCTCGCCGCCAAAACTCTCCTCGGACTGCCTAGATCCACTTCTGACGCCGTCAAGACTTAAGTACTTCCAGGCCGTCACGACTCTTTTACTCTTGACGCCCTTCCTACGTGACGCCGTCAAATCCGTTCTGGTTCGTCATGGAAATTCATGAGATTTGCTCTTGACGCCGTCAAGGTTTTGCTCTTGACGCCGTCACCTACTGTTCCCAGCATGGAAAATTAAGACTTTGGCGTTTTCTTCACTTTTATGCTCCAAAAATGTCCGAATTTCTTCCTTTTCCAGATTTCTCTCCCAAAGTACCTAAAATCACAAAAGGAACGATTTAGGGCAATATTTGATCAAATAAATTCGGATTCGGGCTTAAATGACCCCCTAGAAGTGGTTCATTTTTCGCCTCATCATATACCCTTAGACTTGAGATTTGCTTGTCCTCAAGCAAATGCGCTTTTATTCTACTCAAAAGACAGGTTAGGGGTCATTTAACACAAATATAAAAGTAATTACAACAAATAATCGTTCCACTAAAGACCAATAGACAAGCACGGAGGTCATACACTAGCACCTCACAAATAGTGTTTAGATACTCACATCTCTCGGGTGTAATAAAGTATAGATTACAATATGGAAACGGAAGATATGTCTCACTACCTATCATAGCAAAATAGATTACCATAGGCTTGGGAAAGGATCAAACCTCCACCACATGGCGTAAGCACCTAGGATAAACTATCAAATAGGTCTTTTAAAGGGTTGTAACGTTAGGTGTAGGGATATGAAATACACGGTTTTGTTGGATAAAGGAAGTTTTACTGGTGGCGAGTTAACAATCTTGGTCAATTACATGTACAATGTGGCGTTGCTAAGCCAAGACTAGACTCGACTTAAGCTAATAAATGAAAAATCAAAAATATAAAATAAACATAGAATGAAACGGGATGGTAGTCCGTATGTTTTTTCTCTTTTTCCTTACCATCCAAAATAATACATCATAGGGGATGAGAATTCCCCTTACACTTGAATCTTTACATACTTTACATTTAAACTATTCTAATGACTCGAATTAGGAAAATCAAAACACTTGGAGCACTTTTAAGATTAACGTACATATGGGGGTAATAAATGATGTTCTTCCCCATTACTCCATAAAATAAGTACTTTACCCATGAGTCCCAATCGTCCCAAAACAATATGTACAAGGATATGACTCGACTTAGCAGCCATGTAATCAATTAGAAAGTTAACTTAGTGTTTAACAAATAACAATAATGCACTAAAAATGAGCGCATACACGGAAGGCTAAGGCGATTTGGGTGTACATTTAAGTGGGGTGTAACAAATTCTTCCTTTAAGTAAGATGCTTAAAGTTAGAAACGAAAAGATAGGCTCGGAGGGGTGTACTAGGGGTTTCGTGTACTAAAAATGAGTACAACGCTAAGGGTGTGGGAAAAATTAGTTGACTTAACTAGCCAAGTAATATGACTTAAATGGTCAAGTAATTATAATACGGGTTTAACACAAGGGTAATCCTAATGCCTCTTATCATGTAGTAAATCCTACCACACAAATGTAGTCTCACTAGCGGTCTCGGGATTCATCACTAATGCATGTTCTAGAATCTAAATGCTACCGGTACACTCATAAGCACTAATAGTAAATGCTTTTCCTATCAAATCTAAAGGCGAACCTCACATATTTGGGTGGAAAATTTTTCTGAATGTACGGTTATGTGCTAGTCATACAATCTCCTATCCATGAGACGCTTGCTATGGCTAAAGTTTCCCTCCTAAATGTTGTAAAAAATTTTAAATTTGGCGCTAAAATTGCACTAACAAGTATTTATCATAGTTTTATTACACATCTATTATCAAACAAAACAAACTCAAGCGAAAGTGCATATGTAAGGTATCATCTTTTTACCCTCCCCTTACACTTAAGATGAACATTGTCCCCAATGTTCAAGTAAAGAATGTAAAAGTGAAAAAGTAAAGAGAATGAAATCAAATACTCCCCTGATTCGCTCGGTATGGATAATAGGATGGCCAGGTTAAATCTTCCTCCAAGAAAACGAACAATCAAAGCTTCCCTTCCAGAATATAAATCATCTTCTTGTCATACATAACCTGTAAAACCTGACAAAATAGACAAGACAACCTCGCGTAAAATCGGCGGCATTCTATATAAGTTTCTAAATCCTAGAAAACAAGATATGATATAATGCTTGTGGAATGAAGTTTGCAGATCTCCTGGAGATTATAAAACTTAATAATTCACAAAAACCATAAGACTCCGTTAGAAAAACAAAACCGGTAAAATTTCCAGATTTTTAACTCCTGACGCCGTCAAGAGTAAACCCCTGACGCCGTCAGAATTGACCTGCAGAAATCTTTATGTTAAGTTTCCGGAAAATTTCAGGAAAAACTTGGTCCTACTTCCTGGAAAATCCTGCAAAACTTCATTATGACTCAATACAAGCGTTTGACTCTAACAAATACGAATACACATGTTCATTTAATATTGTGGAGAATCATGATCGGTTGATTCTTAAAAACATATTTGGGGTTTCCCCTTACACTTATCTTTTGCAAAAAAAATACCTTTAGGTGGAGTTAAAACTAGGCCAAACAACAAAGTAAAGTATTTCTACTATTTACTTTAGAAACATGACCTACCAACAATAAAAATTAAGCATGCATACGGAAGCAAATAACAAACAAACAAATAAAACCACACAAAACATGGGTTGCCTCCCAAGAAGCGCTTTTCTTTATTTACGAGTCTTGTAGCTAGACTCAAGGTCATGGGTTACTACGTGATTTCATCATTAGTTTCACTCTCTAGGTCATCTTCTAAACCAGTTTTGTATTCCGGACCTAGTTGCAAGCATTCTGTGTAGAAACCAAGCATCCTATTTCTAACATACTCTACTCCTCTACGTCTATCCTCCTCATTCCTATAATAAGCCGCTTGCTTGTGTTCCTTTTCGAAATTAGAGAGAAGGCGGTATTGCTCAATCTTGTAGGGCATTTGATAAGCAACCTCATCATTCTCTTTCTTGAATCTAACTATCCCTAAAGTCAGATCATAACTCATCCTAGTGGCCTCGACAAATGGTTTCCCAAATATTATTTGACTTAGGCAAGCATCTATCACCAGACGAGTGTCCTGAACTATCATAAAATCGATCTCATAGGTGAGATTCCCTATAATCACATGCAATCCTTTCACTCTTCCCGCAAAATTACTTATCAGGTTATTATTAGGCATCATCCTAAAATTAAGTTGCTTCTTCATCACCCAATTGTAATAAGTCCTAGTCATGATGTTCACGGGGGATCTAGGGTCGATGTAAGCTTTCCATATATGCATGTGCCCGATATTGCATGGGATGTTAATGTTAGAGGGGTCTCCCATTTTGATAAGGGGGTCGCCAAAGATATATGTTCTCTCGAGACTATCGAATAAATCCTTATTGTATTCCCGTTCTTCCTTGGTTGGCAACTTATCAAAGTATTCTTCTATAGGCTCTACCTCCTCTAATTCCTCTCTAGTATCAACCTCAACTTCCCTATTCTCATTCTTAGTCTCGGCTTCTATCCTATCTTCATTCTTGTCACTCTCTTCTATCTCCTTATCTATCGGCTTAATAGTGACAACATTAACAAAGTGGACCTGTTTAGATGACGAGGGATCCTTAATTTGGTTTTCGTTATTGGTGTCCCTAGTGTCCTTCCTAGGTGTGACTAATGCTTGGTTGTTGAGGGCTTTCAACAAGTTGTCAATCTTGTTGGTCATCTCCGTTGTTGTTGGTTGAATTCAGTTTCAAACCTAGCTATGCGAGCCTCTTGAGATGCCATAAACTTTGACATCAATCCTTCAAGATTGTTCATACTACCAAAGTTGTAAGAAGGATTGTTGTTGAAAGTTCGGTTGGATGGTGGACCGGTTGGTTGGTAACGGTTAGGCGGATTGGAGGAATTGGGTTGATTTTGCTTCCACCTAAGGTTTGGGTAATTTTTCCATGAGGGGTTGTATGAATCACCGTATGTGTTTGGCTCGGGCTTGAAAGTGTACCACTTATCTCCCGCTTCGTCGGTACGCGTGGATGCGTAGTCCGCAAAAGCTGTTCCGGGGAGTTCCACACAATCACGAGTGTCGTGGGGACCACTACATAATTCACATGAAGAAGTGATTTTGTTCACTTGGCTTGAAGGCTTAGGAGCATCGTAAGATTTCATGAGAAACTTGACTTGGTCCTCAAGTTCCATGATCCTACGGTCGGGAGTGCTAGAATTGTTCGAAGGCAAAGATATTGCCTTGACCGTTTTGTTCAAGTCACGGGGATCGTTCCAACTTTCGTTGTCATAGAGCGCAAGATCTTCTATGAGTTCCCATGATTGTTCCGCACTTAGATCACGTAGCTTACCACCGGCCGATTGGTCAATGGCTCGCCTCGTGGAGATGTCGATATGGTCATAAAAAATTTGGACTTGGAGCCAAAAATCTATGCCATGATGAGGGACTTTTTGGAGTAAGTCCTTGAAACGAGTCCATGCTTCATAAAGAGATTCATTTTGACGTTGTTGGAACATCAAGATGTCATTTCTAAGCTTAGTAGTTCTCCCCGGTGGGAAAAATTGAGCAAGGAAACGAGTGGTGAGATCATCCCATGTGGTGATGGATCCCGCGGGTAAACGCTCAAGCCATTGACTAGCTTGATCCCGTAGAGAGAATTGGAATAGGCGTAAACGGGTTGTCTCTCTAGTTTCAACACCTAGGTCTATGGAATCTACGATTTTGAGGAAGTCCTTAAGATGTTGGTTTGGATCTTCGGAACGAAGTCCATGGAATGTACATCCGCTTTGCACCAACCGGATGGTGTCGGATCGCAAGGGGGTCACATTGGCTCCGGTGAGCTCAATGGTGTTTCGGTAGCCTTGGTGGCTAGGTCGGGAATACTCTCCTAAGGTTCGGGGCCTAAGAGGTTCTAGTGGTGGGTTTTGTTGTGGTGGGATGACGGGTTCAAAGATGTTACCACCTTCCATGGTGTCAGATGGTAAAGAGTTACGAACAAAAGCACAAAGAAATGAGATAGACTAAAGAAGACCTAATAATAAAAATAAAATCTTACTAGAAAGGAATCTAGCAAGTAGACCTAAAAAAAAGAAATCCTAACCAAGACAATAACTATTCCCCGGCAGCGGCGCCAAAAACTTGATGCGTGGGAATCGCAACAGGCTTTACCTCTCGAGGGATCTCGAGAAGTTACAACCCCCACCAGGCAGTGTACCTGATCGTTGTAGTATAGTATAGTGACAAGTACCGGGGGATTGATCGTTCAGCTTAGGAATAGTGTCGCTAGGATTAGAAAGCCTAAATACTAGTTCTAAAGGTGAGGGATGATTATTTTTTATGTTTTTATATTTTTATGAAAGCAAGTAAAATCTCGGGTTTTGGAAGAGTGGGCGGAATTAGTTGTTATTCAACTAACCCAATACTAAGATGCAATCAAAATAAAATACTAAAAATGAAAATAAACTAAATTATATTAAAGTTGTGAGCAGTAATTGGAGAAAATGTGTTTACTTAGATTTCACTACTCCCTAGATATCTTTTACACGTTAATTACTTGTTATAATTGCATGGATGACGGATCGTATTCCTTAATACCATTCATGGGGTGGCACACATAACTCCCCAATTCTATGAGCTCTTATCTCCTCCTACACCATGCCCAGCACAACTATAGGGATTGTAAACAGTGGCTCATGCATTAAATACAACCAATAAAGACCTAGTGCGCCTCGGTTCATGTTTCTTAAGACATTCAAGCATGTTACCATTTGGAGATCTGCCAGTTTTCTTAAGCCTAACATATAAATCATTCATCCAAAACAAGAATAAATAAGTAATCAACACATAATCAATATCTAGGTTTCATTAGATCTAAGCAAACACAAAAGAGATCTAGCCTAGCATGATAGAATTAAGACAAGAACAAGATATAGACAACCAACACATAGACATATTGATTGAATTAGAAGAACACTTATCTTGATTAATCATGCAAGGTATCAAGGGGTTGGAACCCTTGAAAAACCTGTAAAGTTACACCAAAATCGTACTTAGGGTTTCTCCCCAAAACTTCTCTCCTTAATGTGTGAAAAATAGAAAACTATATATCGAAAAATAGGTCTGACGGCGTCAAGACAAACAATGTGACGCCGTCACCTCGCCGCCAAAACTCTCCTCGGACTGCCTAGATCCACTCCTGACGCCGTCAAGACTTAAGTACTTCCAGGCCGTCACGACTCTTTTACTCTTGACGCCCTTCCTACGTGACGCCGTCAAATCCGTTCTGGGTCGTCATGGAAATTCATGAGATTTGCTCTTGACGCCGTCAAGGTTTTGCTCTTGACGCCGTCACCTACTGTTCCCAGCATGGAAAATTATGACTTTGGCGTTTTCTTCACTTTTATGCTCCAAAAACGTTCGAATTGCTTCCTTTTCCAGATTTCTCTCCCAAAGTACCTAAAATCACAAAAGGAACGATTTAGGGCAATATTTGATCAAATAAATTTGGATTCGGGCTTAAATGACCCCCTAAAAGTGGTTCATTTTTCGCCTCATCAGGCATGCATTTGGACCTAACTGGAGTCGCAGAGCCGACGCGTCTCACTTTACATATATTTTCTACACTTATGAAACGTTTGATCTTGTTGAACTTATTTTACTTAAATTTGCAACACCATTTTGGGACCTATTTTTGTAAACTCTGAATGTTTTACTGATCAAACGATGTATTTTCAAAACAACACTTTAGGTCGTTCAGTATAACTGTAACAGTGATGCTATGGCAGTCACCCCCAGGTATTCCATTCTGCTGCTAAAACAGGTATTCTGGGGGTGTGATAGATTGGTATTAGAGATAAGGTTATAGTGAACTAGGTTGTATCTTGGACCCTAGACTATAACCACATCATCATAGCATCTCATCATTTCATCATAGGTGAATATTCACTACACATGTTGTTTCATGCACACCCTATGTGAGTTATTTATACTTATACTCGACTGTAATTATTTTGACCTGGTTCACAAGTGACATGTCTTCACCCAATCACCCTGTGATCATCATAGCAGACTCGGATATCGAGGATGCTTTTTCATCCATTAATACACCTACGCAACCACCAGTTGCACTTACACCACCATTAGCACCATTGATTTGTCATGGGAATAGGGTTTTCCTATCATTCAGCCCATACATAGAGTGCCGTTTGGTAGGGTATTCAGACTTAATCTTAATGGACCTATTAGGATGTTTATTGCAAAGAAGATAGTATGTTTTCTTTCCCTCACTAGTAGGGCACTCACTACTCATGTACTACCACCACCATCAGCTACTTATAACACTATTGATCGTCCCATAGTGCATACTTCAGTTTTACCTCTTAGATGTTGCGAGATAGCGCGAAATAGGGTAGTATTCCATTCACTATTATCACCATCATCTCCTAACTCACCATTAGGATCTCATCGTCATCAATTTCATTCTCATCATCTAGAGCACCACCAGCACCATCACACCTCAGAGACCCTACACACATATATGACATGCCGCTTAAGAAGTGCCCACTATTTGACATACCATTACCATCTACCACACGTTACACCACCTTATAGGTTTGAGGTTGGTGAGAGTTTGAGAGCCTCTACTGCTTGACAACCTACTACTCTTCATCGTTAAACGATGACCTCCAATTATTTGAGATTACACACGAGTGTTTGGACAATACACTCCGAATAATACAACAAGCCCCATAGACACAATAAGAACTGCAACAAATCACCCAAGGGTGGCATCTATCACAAGGACTCTATACTATCTAAGATATGATCGACTCATACCTCCATGACACAATAAACCAACAAGATGCTTCGAACGGTATTATACCATCATGATGGAACTCATCACAACTCTCCCTTCATTATCAAGTTTGATTTCACCACATTCTAAGCCGTTGATTACATCATTAGTCACTCTAGCAACACTCCACCGACCAATGTGGCCATATTAGTAGTTTTGACATATAATTGCAACTTTGGAAAGATGCAAGTAAGACAATAGGATCAATAAAGATGAGGATGTTTTTACGATTAATGGTCATGTTGACCAAGATAACAATGACTACCCTAGTTTTCGTGTTTCGGAGATAATAACAATTCAAGTAAGTCAAAGTCTAATTAAATTTTTGTACAAACAAAAAGATTTCTTGCAAACCTTACGAGGTAAGACAAATTATTGATTCTCAATGGTTGGATTAAAACTCATTTTGTTTAAGTAACAATCTTCTTGAATTCCCTTTTTCCATAGACATATATGTGAGATAGTGTTTTTATCAAAGTACAAAATATTTCGTAGTCACATCTTTTACATGACTATACTCACTACAAACTTCAAATAAAGTCACTCCAAAATACATTTATGATCAAATTTTCACAATGTTTCACTCAAATAAATGATTGTTGACAAATTTCAGAAGCCATATCTCCAAGAAGGAACACGCGTAACTCATGAACGAATCTCGAAAGCAACCACTATACCTACTTACTATTTAATCTTAGAAACGATAGAAAAACCTCTGCAGGAGATTGTTAACATTGATACACCATGCTTCAATACTGCTGCTTCAAATTACAACTTTCTGACTCATTCGATATGATAAGACCCTCACGCTAGTATAAGTTCATTGGATTAAAAGATCAAGGTACAATTACTCAACAAAATTTATATTCTTTTCGGAGATCGATATAGCTTAGTCACATTGGGACAAGACCTCATTTTCATGAAAGGATATCGAGAAGTTTCACCTGACCATAAGGCATTTAGCTTTCATTTATGGCAAATTAAACATCATTCGATTTGGTACCTACTTGACTCAGACCACCGGTACAACAATTTCCATTCTTTATGCACCTTACTCATGCCTAGAGGGATTAAGCATTTGAACCTGCGAGCTTTACCTAGTATAAATTCTTGAATACTTCAAATCATTGGCACCAATTTCTACCCTATATCCTGTAACACATAGACTATCCTCTTCAGTTGACTGTAGATGCCTTAACGACACGTTCATCTTTCACGCTCTCAATA
Source organism: Artemisia argyi (assembly GCA_030686995.1). NCBI lineage: Eukaryota > Viridiplantae > Streptophyta > Magnoliopsida > Asterales > Asteraceae > Artemisia > Artemisia argyi. The sequence goes on from JARVZY010000236.1 coordinate 38,533, forward strand.
TCACTACCATATTCTCGACCACTTTATAATCATAAACCACTACCCTGTTATGAACTAAGATATTTGCGTTCTTTAAATAGTGGAGTAGTAGACTATTACCATTCCATAAGATTCACCCACGTATCCAATAAACCATTCAACGAATTTTATTCCAAGATATTTTACTACCATATGGGGAAATTGTTTTACAGAATTTTAAAATAAGTTATTTCTTTGCCACCCAATAAATTGATTTTTCCGTCATTACGGCAAGTATTTACTATTATTATGCGAAACAATTTTCATGTTACCATTGAAAGGAAATATCTAGGATACCATTTTCATGACAATACGTTGAACATCATCTAAAACTTTTGAGAAAAGTAATGCTATTTTGACTAAATCAAGCATCACATCATTAGTCCTCAACTATACATAGCCTGATCACCTATGTATAATTCAGGAAGGAATATGCCATGAAGAAAATAATTACCTTTTTAAAGAATTGTTAATAACAATCTTCATTTAAAAGCTTTGTAAATAAATAAACTCTTTCATAAACATCTCTTTTTTGACAAACCCTCCCTGGATACTTACCCCACCTGTCACTCACGCAGCCATTAAGTTGGATTTTTCCATTGACTTCTATAGGAAAGATTTTCCATATCATTTACAAGGAGGATTCCTTGATACAAGAAAAATGATGAAAGGATTATAGAACCATTAACCTGGACTAGAAGTATATAGTAAGACAATTCATAACTTAACAACAATCCTAAGATACCACGAGACCATCCGAATCACCATCTCTGACCTAGTTGTCAAATTCTATCATTCAAGGGTACTAGCTAGACTGAGTTACAGGATAGAACACAATGTGAATGTACGCTAAGCAACACTATAGAAATAAACCAAGCCTCCTAACTGATACTGTAGAGCATTTCAATTAAACATGGCCTCATCCAAATGTAAACTTCACTGCAATGGGTTTTCACCAAGGATAATTGAGTTGAATTAAGGATATCGATATAAGTTCCCCTAAAGCATTGTGTTCTCCAGAAGTTCTAGATAACCTCACTTTCATACCGCGAAAGGGATCAGACCCGAACATATCTCCTCATCTAAATGTGAAAACAGAACAGACATTCATTGACATAGTACCAATTAATACGTTCATTTGGCCAACGTGATGACAATTTCAACGATATACCATTTCAGGACATAAGTTAGTTTGAATACCTAGGCTTGTAGTTTTGCCTGATACCACCAATAGGCATTATCCAATATCAGGAACTAAACGTTAGACATCTATGCATTTATGCGAACATTACCTATCCTCCCATTTTATCCTTGTTAGTGCTTTCACTTTTAAATGAAGTTGATTTAAAAATTATGTTTATACAAAGCACATATCTCGCAGAAAATAATTTTTGAAGTACCTATTGGGACAAGTACGATCCTTTTTAGTCAATATTTAGGAAAACCATCGTACAATGAGAAAATTATAAACATCAAACTTTGATAAACAGGCCTATTCACAACATGTTTGAAAACAGTTTCACATTAAATAACTACTGATTTTTTTTTGGGAAAAAGGGACCCTCCCCGACAAAATAAATAAAACACTCAAAAAATTACAAACAACTTATATGGACATACCCATATAAGCATGATCAAATGACATTCCCAGAACATGTTTTGGGAACATTACAAGCAATAATAAATTACTCCTATAACTAGACTTATTACAAACCAAATAACAACTAAAATAATCAGACATCCAAATGACAATAGCTTCCCACATCCAAACCACATAAGAAACCATGAAATTCAACTTAAATGCCGGGGAAAAAATATTCATCTTCAATACCTGAACCATCACAATAAGATAACCAATGGAGCATTTCACCAAATGAGATTGCCTCCTTGAAAAACCTTCCCGAGTAAAACCCATCGGGACAATCCCCGAGCAAGGAAAAAGAGAACAACTCTCACTTAGGACTCCAACCAATATGCAATTGGCCTTCAAATCTTCAAAACTTGAGAATAACATACACATTTGGAAGTTGAAACCAAATTGACTCCAAATAAGCACAAAATACTGTAACTCCCACAACCCATCATTCCAAATATGAAAAGGGACCAACTCCTTGAAAAAGAAGCCCATAAGCATAATCATCATCCCAGATATAGAATAAAACTGAACAACCCAAATAGCATAAACTCCAACTAACCAATTGAGCCCATGCATAGAAGAAGAAGACTTAACCCATAACACTTCAAACCAAACAATTAACCCCTTATACTCCAACAACATCATTCGCTTAATATTGCACCAGATTATATCAAAATGATAATGAAGCACACAAAGCCAATTGTCATAATAGAAGGAATAACCACAAGACCAATACACTTCACTCCATACAATGCAGCCAGCAAACTTCAAACACATATTATACTTTTCCGACACCCAAAACCAGCTATCAGCTTCACCCATCATGGAACAAAGAAGCATTTGAACTTATTACTATTCATAACATTAACATTCCATATTTTAGCTGCCTTGAGAACATGAACAGAGCACTTAACTTTAAGGCTCATAATTCTCAATCTAACCTACTCTTTAATAACACAACATAGGCTCTCCACATTACGAATCTTACCATGAAAAAGCCTTAGGTTACGTTCTTGCCATAAAAAATACACTAGTGCCCCAAGGACCAACCGTTGAATGATACTCCATATAGACTTACCCAAAGTTCTGGCCAATAATAAATCAATAATCTCATAAAGGCCATCAGATCCAGGATCAAAATTCATAAAAGCTTTGAAGTGATTCAAAACTTTAGATGAAAAAGGACAGCTGAAGAAAAAGTGATGATGATTATCCTAAGTCATATAACACAGGGAACAAACCAAATTACGTACATTCGCCCAAGAAGCAAGCTTATCCTGGGTTTTAAGCTTCTTCTTAATAGTAAGCCACATGACAAAAGAGTTCCTAGGGATATTTTGACTAAACCGGACAACCTTATACCAGGGAACAATGGGTTTAACAGGTATAAGGTCATTCCAAACAGTCTTCACAGAAAAACCCTTTACAATATCACCATTTGTTTTCCATAGCACAAAATCTCTTCTATCATGAAATAAAATAGGGGGAGGAAGATGAAGAAGAAAAGAGAACTTATCTGTTAAACACGTAGGCCAAAGCTGTGTTCCAACATTGTAACGACTTAATCCCAAGACCGCCTTAAATTTTCAATCCACAAACATCATCCCATTTCACCTTAGCCTTTCCTCTCTGTAATTCCCCTGGAGACCAAATGAAGCCCCTCATAAGCTTTTCAATGGCTTGAGAAACATAAATAGGGAGGATAAAAACCGAAGACCAGAAAACATGCATAGAGCAAATGACAGACTTAATGAGTTGAAGTCTACCAGCAAAAGATAACGCTTTATTCTTCAATTATGAAGCCTATTCTTCACTCTATCAATCAATGGATAAAAATGCTTTTTATACAGTCTAGAGGATATCAACGGAACCCCTAAATACCTAACAGGCAAAGAGCCAACAGTAAAGGGCATGATATTGAGAATAGCATATCTAGTATGAGCCTGAACATTACCAAAGAAAACCAAACTTTTCTCCATATTAGGCGTCAGACCAGAAACTCCACTAAATTCAAAAAGGGCATCTTTTAAGATTGTTACAGAACCCACATCACCGTTAGAAAATAACATCAAATCGTCAGTAAAGCAGAGATGCGAGAGATTGACTTTGCTGCACCTCCAATGGTATTTAAACTCATTACTCTGCCCAATCTTCCTATTGATCATTAAAGTAAGAACTTCCATAACAAGCGTAAAAAGATAAGGTGATAAAGGGTCACCCTGTCTTAGACCTCTCATACCTTTAAAATAACTAATATGATCACCATTGAGACTAATCATAAACGAGGGGGATGATATGCAACTCATAATCCAGCAAACCATTTTAGAAGGAAACCCGTAATGAATTAAGCACTGTCTAAGAAAACCCCAGTAAACAGTATCATAAGCGTTATTAATATCAATCTTAAACGCTACTTTAGAAGGGCCCATTCTCCTATGTTAATTTCTCATCAACTCCTGAGTAAGCATAATATTATCGCTAATTTGACGATTAGGGATAAAAGCACATTGAGCATTACTAACAATAGAATCAAGGACCCCTTTCTGTCTATTAGCAATAACTTTGCTAATACATTTATATAACACGCTACAGCAAGAAATGGGTCTAAGATCAGATACCTTGCTAGGAGTTTTGACCTTTGGAACTAAAGCAATCACAGTAGCATTTACTTCTTTTAATAGTTTACCGTTATGGAAGAAATCTTGAATAGCCTTAGTAACCTCAGCTCCCACAATAGACCAAGAAGATTTGAAAAATTTGGAAGAAAAACCATCCGGTCCAGGAGCTTTGTCATCCTCCATACTAAATAAAGCAAACGTACTTTCGTCATCTGATATTGGCCTCACCAACAAATCAACATCCAAAACGGACAACTTATTTAAGAATAAGTTACCCGGATCCGAAATAGTATTAACATCCACCTTCCTCCCCAGAATATTTTCAAAATGTCTAACAAATTGCTTGCCAACATCAGAACCAGAAAAGTAATTTACTTCCAAATCTTCTACATAATCAATCCTGTTCCTGTTTCTTCTTTCTTTCATAACATTATGAAAATACTTGGTATTAAAATCACCTTCACTCAACCAATTAACCTTCGCCCTTTGTTTGAGAAAAAGTTCTTCAACCCTAGCAGCTAACTTATAAGCATTAAGAGCAGTCACTTCAGCATTTCTCAACTCCTCCTTACACTTCAACGTATTAGCAGCCAAATCTCCTTGAGCATATTTCATTTTCCTCAAAGGCTTATTTAACAATTTTAACTTAGAAACCACAGAAAACATTGAAAAACCAGGAATATGACTATCCCATACATTACTAACTGAAGGCAAAAACTCCGGTTTAGAAGTTAAAAAGTTAGCAAACTTGAAAGGCTTAGGTTTTGCACCAGAGATACCCGGAATATTAAGAACAGCAGGGGAATGATCAGAAACAACAAAAGGTAAGAACTGAGCATTAGCATTGGGAAATTTATCTAAAAAAGCCACATTACTCATCACTCTATCCAACTTCTTGAGTAAACCATTAGTGTTTCCGGGACTTTTATTCTAAGTATATTGAAGACCCGACATCAAAATATCACTCACCTCAATCTTGAAAAGGCACTCTCTAAAATCATCAATACCAGCAGTAACTGAAGATGAACCCACAGACCTTTCACAAGGATCTAAAATAACGTTGAAATCTCCCAACAAAACCCAAGGAGCATCATTGATAGCCTGACTATGCTTGACCAAATCCTTCCAAAGTTCCTTCCTACCACTGCAAGTAACTTGAGCTTAGATAAAAGAGCAAAAAAAATTATGGCTACCATTGACAGATTCAATAAACACATTCATAAGTTGGGATGTAAAACTGTGAAGCATAATTCTCACAGCAAATGGATCCCAACCAATGACAATACCAGTCCCACCCTCACTAACAGCAGCATTAGACATCCATTCCCATCTCCCCAAAACTTTAGAACAAATCTTCAACAACTTATTCTTTTTAACTCTAGTTTCCAATAACCCACAAAAACTAAAATTAGAACTCCTAATCAAATCCATAACTTGCTTCTGGCTATCATCATTGTTAAGACCTCTCACATTCTAAGAAAAAGCCTTAGCATTCATCATTAACAGCTGTTTTGGTGGTCCTATCATTCACTGTATCAGGACCATTATCAGCTAACTTCTCAGGCTTCATAACATCCGCTATACCCTCATTTTCTGGTTCCACATCCTCGTCATCAACATAAGGCTCCATTCCATAACTTGAAAAATTCTTATAAAAGTAGTCAAGTTGTGATAAAGACCATTCAGTCCTTACATTCATAGAAGGATACACCCCATATTTCATAACCTCATCAACATCAGATTTTAACTTTGGCCAAACAGTATTATCATACTCCTTATTAGCTACATCATTAAAAGCTTCTTCCTTATCAATCATATCATGGTCTTCAAAAGCTTGGTAAGAATTAGCAATAGGAATATCTTCCACACTAGCACTCTTAGCATTGGATCCAGATCCCCTAACCAAGACACGAGGCTTAAACTTTTCATTATATTTGGTACTCAGAGCAGGCTTCTGAACTAACCCAGAATTCAAAGAAACCATAGCCTTAGCACTCTTAACAGAATTATTCTTATTACCAGAACCACCCTTATTACTATTATTAGTGTTGCTCAACTTACCATTACTCTTGACTCCCATGGCTTGAGAATTAGAATTCCCCACTCTAAATTGCTGATTAAGCCCTTGTTTATAGAAAACCTGCTTATTACTATTACCATAATTCCTATACTTCATATCCTTTTGCTTAACTGTACTTTGATTAACAATAGGTTTATTATTTCTGCCAACAGTAGTGAAACCATCATCATCAGCCTTACCAACATCGACATTAGCAGACACATTCACATTAACCTTTAGAGCATCAGAAATAACCTTTGCAGCAATCTCCTCTTCTGTCCTAGGCCTAATTTTACAAGAACCAGTAGTATGCCCAAACGTCTTACAATGAGTACACAAAGGCGGTTTCCATTGATATTTAATCTCTAACTTACCCACTCTAGCAGGTCTATTCCTAAATTGAGGATAATCAATCTCAATAAAATTTGGTAAATCTTCAATAGCAGAAACTTCAACCAGCACTCTAGCAAAATCAAGTTTCCCCGCCTTCTTTAAACACCTATCTTTCGTTAATCTATCCATAAGCATGGGCCTACCCACTCCACTAAAAATCTTCCCAATCCTATTACCATTACATAACTCCAATGGAATACCGTAGATACATACCCAAATAGGAATGGTACTAGGTTCAACTTTCTCAAGCGAAATCCCAGGCTCCCACGCATTTAACACCAACGGGATATTATTAACCATCCAAGGACCACTTTCTAACAAACTTTTCTTACCTTCTTCATTCTTAAACTTAAAATAGAACAAACCAGCATTAGTCTTAGTAATATCAGAAATCCCATAAGCCCTCCACATTTTACTTAAATTAGCATTGAAAACTCTATAATCCATGGAAGTACCAACAAAGTATCCATAGAGTTGTAGAGCACAAGCCTCACTACCCTTCTTAATATCCTCCACTGAAATAGCCACTCTTCAAGCCCCATCACTACTTTTCTAAACACATTAAGGAGAAAAATTCATTTGTAATTCTCTATCTTCAACACCTTTCTTCATTTTTTCCGCAAAATATTCAATGTTAACAGAACCATAAGATTTTAAAACATTAACACCAGCTTTATAAGATGACCAAGCATTACCAGCCTTATAAAACAAACTAGGTCCAAATTGAACACTAGTCAATCCTATAGGTGGCTTCTTAAGAATACCCTTACTACTCTGCATTTTACCAAAAACAAAAGCAGAATCATCTTTTCCACCATTCAAACCATCCCCATTAGTTTTCCTAACACCGTCATACCCAAAATGCTCTCCATCAGCCACTTTGGTCTTACCAGTATCATTACTAGCTGAACAGGGATCTACAACATCATCTACTCCACCCTCCTTATACTCCATATAATCATTACTATCATTTACATCAGAAGAAATAGGCTCTAAAGGCTTATTAATGAAAGATCCATCATTACCATTAATCAAACAGTTACCCTTACTAGGCTTCATACAATAATCCTTAACCTTATCACTAACGCCTTCCGTAAAAACCATATTATCAGGAACATTTTTATCATAATTTATTCTATCTAAAACTTTAGATAAAGCATCATCAATAAGAGTATTACAAGCCTTAAAACGCTTACCATTTTTATCCTCCATAGAAGAAACAACACTACGACTACGGCCCTTACCATCAATCTTTGAGTTTCTGAGTCGTTTAAGAATAGCTCCAGCCCTAGCTGAAGCAGAACCAGGGGATGGAACCTTAACCTTCACTCTTCTAAAATGATTTTTAGTCCCCTTAGGCCTACCACGTGGCTTAGGAGGACGATTAACATCAGATGGAATAATGGGTTTATGGTTCAAACCCTTAGAATTCATCCCTGTAAGAGTACAAAACTCCTCAAGAATGGAATCAGGGGGTTTAGGTGGATCCAGTGGCATCACAATGACGAAAGAGAAGAAAAGGAATCAAAAGGAATAACAGAAAAGAGACACAACAATTGATCCTAAATTGCTAATAGATCAAATTATTGTTCCTAGGGTTTGGGGATTTCGCCACAATCGCCAGAGAAAAGAGAGAGAAAGGACCACAATAACTACTGAATTTTGAATCATCAAGAAAAATATTACTTAGTAAACCATTTTCTCAATTTTCAAAATTCGTTTACTCAGAAAAAGATTACGAACAAAACTCAAAAATTTGACAACAAAGAACCTTGGTATATGTGATGAAGGAAATTAGTAGGGACATCATCAATCAATTTCAAACTTCATTAATGGAGACCAGGCACCATAGGCAAAGAAAGACACATGTCTTAGCATCCGTTAGAACAAAACACAAGGAATCAAAACTGTTACCCATATTCTATCTTCTTCAAATAACGCCTTTTTCAAAAGGCATAACGTTGTGAAATTAGTCACAAGATTCATTGTACCCATTTCAATTAGCCCTGATGAAGGTAATCAAATCACCTCAGACTCCTAGCTATCATTTTAAGATTTCCTTCGGGACCCCATTTAGATGTAAAGACCGCCTACCATCCTCAGACCAATGGTCAAAGCGAAAGGACAATTTAAACATAGGAAGGATTTGCTCAGAGCTTGAGTGATTGACTCCAGAAATGGTTGTACTAACCATTTGCCATAAGTCAAATTCCTTTGCAACCATAGTTATCACACGAGCATAGAGACTACACCATTTGAAGCACTCTATGGTTGAAGTGCCAACATCCATTGACGGACCGAAAATGGAAAAGCCCAACTCACTGGTCCAGTACGTATTCATGAAATACCCAAGAATTTCTTACAAATCAAGAATCAGTTACAAGTTCAATAAGATGTAAACCATTATAATTTCAAGTTGGTGACAGGATTATGTTGAAAGTTCCGCCTAGGAAAGGCATGATACTATTCAGAAAAATGGGGGAAGTTAAACTCGATATACACTGGACCATTCAATATATCAGACAGGGTAGGCCAGTGGCCTTCAGACTTGAGCCCTATCAGAAAATAGTAGGTTACACAAACATGTTTCACAATTCCAAATCCCAAGAAATACCTTTCAGATGAGTCACTCATGATTCCATTGGAATGAATCCAACCTATGAAAAGCTTAAACCTTGTAGGGGAACCAATAGAAATCGTGGACCGTGAGGTCAGACAATGAAACAGGGTTGAATTCCTATTGGAAAAGTTTGCTGAATTCCCAAAGAAATCCCGAGTTCACTTGGGAGCGGGAAGACCGGATGCGACTAAAATATCATCATCTCTTCACCGAGTACCCTCCAGAGACCAACAGAAACTGAACTTCGGGACGAAGTTCCTTTTAGAGGGGAAGATTGTCACAACTCGTAATTTCAGGACCTTTTTCAAACTTTGACAATTTTATTATTCACCAGTTACTATTCATCATTTACTATTCACCGATCACTATTCATTATTTTACTATTCATCATTTTCGGAATCAGTTTGACATTTTGAGAAACGTTCAAAAATTTTACTATTCATATGGCACTATTCATTTTGAGAAAAACACTATTCATGAATATCATTCATTTCATCGTAAACCAAGTTTACGGGTATTCAAACTCGCGTAACCAGTGTGGTTTAGCTGCGAACTCATGCATCATCACTAATGACATGTCATATAG